>QEPC01006909.1:941130-954944 GCA_003113815.1 Sphenodon punctatus | reverse complement strand
TGGCCGGCCTCTGCGTTCCCCCCCCCGTCCCCCAACTCACAGCTTGGTTCTTCCCCCCGCAGGTGACGGGATGACAGGAGCGGAGGCGGCGGCAGCGGAGCACCAGGACCCCCCGACCAGCAGCAAAGCAGGGCAGCACAGACCCCCTGCAGCACCGGCAGGGTGAGTAGATGGAAACGGTGTCCTGCAGGCTGCATTTAATCAGAGTGGGCTTTTTCTCGGTGTTGACTCTCACGTGGTGAGGGTGGGGGTTGCCTGCTGCAGAGAGCATATATAAAGGTGATTCCACCAGGCGCCATTTTATCTCGCTTTGACTTAGTTCTTCTAAGTTGAGAGTGAGTTTGCAGTTGGCCATCCGGCTGGTGGTCAGACAATCCTTTCTTTGCATCAATTCACTTTCACTGTTACTTAGATTAGATTAATTCATAGATATTTTATTATTTTTAATAATAGTCATCTCAAGGAAGCAAGTTAGTAGGGGAGTAGTGTCCAAGGATCATCATCAAGCCCAGCATCCTGTCCTCGAGTGAGGGGAGATGCTGCTGAGCTCAGCCTGCCCTGTCTGGGTGAGTACATTGGGGCTCGGCCTTGGCTTTTTTGGGGGACTTGTCTTGGGAGGGGGGAGGGGATGTCTAAATAGTGATTATTATGGGATGGTATCACATATGGTTATTACAGATTGGTTTTGCCTTTTTAGTATATTTTTAGGATATTTTAAATTATTTTTTAAACTGTGAGTTATAGTATGTTTTAATTATGAATTGTAATTGTTGATAGTGTGTGTTGCAAGCTGGAGGTTGCTGGATAAAATTGAAATAAATATGATTGTGCTGCCAGCTGCCTTGGGGGGGGAGGTCTGGGGGAAGGGGGTTGCACTGGGAGACATGGGGGGTGGTGTGGTGTGGAGTGGGTTGCACTGGAGGAGTGGGGGGGACTTGGGGAGTCTGGCTGGGCAATGGAGTATGGGTAGGGTTGCCATAGATACAAATTTTAAGGACACTTATAAGATATGCAGGTTACAGGGCTGTACTGGAACCAATGCAGCCCTGCAACCTGTACATCTCATAACCGCCTTCTAAAAATTTGTGTCTATGGCAACCCTAAGTGGGGGGAGTGGGTGCACGGAGACACATGGGGGAGGGGAGTGGAGGGGACACGGGGAGTCTGGCTGGGTAAGGGGGCTGGGGGTGGACTGGAGGGGCTGGTTTCCTTGCAATGCTATGCAGCCCCCAAAGGGGCCAAACTTTAAATGAAAAGGGCCTGTGTACTTTGACAGGCATCTTGTTGGTGTAGCTACTAGGGATGCTGGCCTGCATGGGCCTGGGTTGCTTGCAAGTCTATGCAGTCCTGAAAGGGGCCAAACTTTAAATAAAAAAGGCCTGTGTGCTTGGACAGGCATTTGGTGGTGTAGCTACTAGGGATGCTGGTCTGGAGGGGTCTGGTTTTGCTTCTTTTTTCTATCCAGTTTGTCTGAGATCTGGCATGATTCCACACATTGCCTCGCTCTCCTTGTGAACATAGGAGAAAGTAGGTAGGAGCACAGCAGAAGAGAAGGCTGCAGACAACAAGGAAACCCTTTTCCCATTCCCCACTGAAACCATCTCTTGCCCCTTCCTCTTCTCATGCTCCAAAACCAAACCCTTTCCCTCCTACTTCTCCTTCTCTTCCCTTTTATTCTCTTCTGATTCGGCTTGTCGCAGAACAGGGAGCTAACTCAGTCCTCCCAAGTTCTCCAAGCCAGAAGGAAGGTTTGTCCCAAAGCCTACACCTTCATAAGACTACAGGTGGCCAAGCATGCCATGAAAATCGAGGATTCAAGATTAAGGTAGGCGATGGCAACGTGATGATATTTTTTTAAACCTACTATGGTTAATTTGGACCCGGTGGGAAAGAGAGAGGACGGGACCCCAGTAAGAGGGTTCTCTATTCCCCGGTGGCAGTGCTTCACACAGCAGCGTTCCCAGCATTAAGTAATGTAATGTCCAACCAACGTTAACCCTGGGAACTCCTTGCTGCTGGGTTATGCCCTGCCTCTGCCTACCGTTGCCCTGGCTCTGCCCCTAGGCTCGCCGGCAGCAGATTGAACCCGCCCACTGCCCCACCAGCCTCCAAACCCACCAGCCGCCCCTGCTTGGCTCACACCATGCACTACTTGCACAGAATGGTGGTGTGATAACATCATAGGGATTGGATGGTGAGCAGGTGGGATTGGGATTCCCAGCAGTCTTCACATGAGCCACCAGTGCGGTCCATAGCAGCCCCACTCATCCAGTGATGGCAAGCTGCAGCACAGTGTTTGTCCCACTCACTCTCCCACCATTGTATAATTATTTTGAATAACATGTTTGAATATGTTTGTAGATAGTGCAACTCCACATGACATCCTGACTCACAATTTGGGAGCCTCTGGGTTGCGCTGACAGATCTCTCAGGTCATTGAGGGTCCCAGGAGTTCTGCTCCAAGTCATGGAGAAGCCCCGAGATGGTAGGACTTTACCTCACAGGGACAAGGAGACAGGGAGTGAAAACAGACAGGACACTGGGTGTTTTTACACACACATTTTCTCCTGGATGTTTGCTGGTACATTCTGAACATTCTGTGTGTCTAAATCACGTACCCAGATCTTAAACATCCGGCTCTTTGAACCGTGTAGAACTTCTCCCAGAACTTGTGTGTGTAAAAGGTTCTCCTGGTAAACTGCTTTGCTCCAGGCAGCTGTGGTCACTTGGTTTCCATGGCAGCCTGTCACGTCTACAGCTGCGGCTACTTTAGGCTGCCTCGGGGCAGTGTGTGTGTGAGGAAAGAATCCGGAACTTACTTGTGAACTCAGAAGATTGAAAAATCCGGAACTTTAACATGTGTGCAAAAATGCCAGCTAACCCCACTAACATTTCTTATGCATGTTGCAGGGCTGCATAGAGCACCAATACAGCCCTGAAACATGCATAAAAAAAGTTAAAACAGTGTTAAAAGTCGAGTTAGTGTCATGTCTGTTTTCACTCATTATCTCCCACTGACCACCCCAAGAGGCCTCCACATGCCCCTGCCTACCCAGAGGCCAGTGCACAGCCCCCTCCCTTGTGGTGCATGGACAGCAGCAGCAGGGCAGGTGCATAGCAGTAGAACTAGTTGGGTGGCAGCCAGTGCCATGACCTATAGGAGAGCGGCTACAAGGACAGGCACTAGCTTCAGTACAACGGCCGTTAAATCTACTGCAGAGGACAGAACCAAGCTGAGATCTCATGTTCAGTCAGGGTGGATCTGCAAGCAAGGGTCACTGTCAGGTCAGATTTAGCTGCCTAGCACTAGTGCTGGGTTCAGATTGTATTACAAATTCAAGACTGCACAGTCATCTACGCTGAATTAACGTTGTATAAACAGCTCTAAGTTTTAAGTTGATAGCTTTGTAATCAAGAACAAAACTTCCACGGGAACCATTAGGTTTCACGGACTTGATCTCCTGTTGCTTTTGCAGACAAGGCATGAGACAGCACATGTACTAGCAGGTGCTCGTTGTCAACACATAAATCCCATTCACTTCAATGGGATTCACACCCATGCTGATTGTTAACGCATGCACTATCTTGCCAGAGATCCAACTGTTAGGAGCACGTGTATGTCAAATCCCTATTTACGTACCCTGGCTCCCTCCACCCCAAAGCCCTATTAAGCACTACAGAGCTAGGGCTAGAGCGTAAGAGGGGCTGAACCACATCTAACAGATCTTAATCACATTGCTTGACGCACTAGTGTAAGCTTAGACATTATGGTGATGAAAGCGGAAGAACCTGTGTAAAATAGACAAGAATAGATCTTTTCAAAAGCAGAACTGGAAGGAAAAAAAAAATCCATCCTGCTGAATCACGGTGAAGCCTACACAGTGCAATCTCTCCCATTTCAACTAATGCAGTTAATTAGCAGCAAGGGTAGACTGTTCTCTGCATGTGAAACAGCTGCTAAAGTGATGAGTGCAATACACTTCCTTGGCATCTTATACAGCTGTTCGGTAGACAGTGGAAAAAATGTTGGGAATCAGAAATCCTGGGTTCGGTTTCTGACTATGAAGAGAAGTTCTGAGCTCACCTGCCTTAGCCTGTAACAAATGCTGTGTAAACATTCACAGTGCAGCTTGCCTCTATACTAACTGCTAGGACATGTGCTATCCTGCCAGAGGCCTGCCTACAGATCTGCTATTTCTGGTTTGATAGATGCTACCTGAAAATGGCAGTGCAGTGATCGATAGGATACAACTCCAGCAAGCCAGCACTGCTCCAAAGACATCTAAGTTGTTTCTCAAACACCAACTCAAGCTTAACATTATATGATCACACCAGCTTTGCAATTAAACTTGAGATAAAAGGACTCAAGCTAAACGAACTCAAGCTTACTCCACAGAATAGAATTGTAGAATCATAGAGTTGGAAGGGACATCAGAGGTCATCTAGTCCAACCCCCTGCTTAATGCAGGAAATCCACAGTTACAGCATCCCTGACAGATGGCCGCCAAGCGAAGGAGAGCCCACCATCTCCCTAGGCAGCGTGTTCCACTGTCAAACAGCTCTTACCATTAGGAAGTTCTTCCTAATGTTTAACCAAAATCTGCTTTCTTGTAATGTGAACCCATTACAAGAATCCCCATTGTGGATTGTATTGTTTTATGTTTTTATATATTTTGCATTATATTTATCTTGTATTTATATATATATATATTATATTTGTTAGCCACCCCAAGCTACTTTGGCAGGATGGGTGGGGTAGAATTTGTAAAAGTAAAATAAATACAATTAATTAATTATTTCTAGTCTTGCCTTTAGGGGCGAGAGAGAACAAGTCTTTACTGCGACAGCCCTTCAGGTACTGGCAGACGGTGTTGCCAGAACTGGACACAGTATTCCAAATGAGGTCTGACCAGCAGAGAATAAAGTAGAACTATTACTTCTTGTGACTTGGAAATAATGCTTCTGTTAGTGCAGCCTAAACCTGCATTAGCCTTTTTGCGGCTGCATCCCACTGCTGACTCATGTTCTGCCTGTGATCAACTACAATCCCCAGATCCCTTTCACATGGATTGCTGCCAAGCCAGGTATCCCCCATGCAGCATTTGGACATTTGATTTTTCTTGCCTAAATGCAGGACTTTACATTTATCTCTGTATAACTTCGTTTTGTTAGTCTCAGCCCTGTTTTCCAACTTATCAAGATAATTCTGAATTTTATTTCTGTCTTCTAAGGTGTTTGCTTCCCTCCTAGTTGTGTGTCATCTGCAGATTTAATAGGCACTCCTTCTACTCCCTCCTCCAAGTCATTAATAAAGATGTTGAACAGTACTGGGCCCAGGACAGAGCCCTCGGCACCCCACTCGACACCTTTCTCTAGGCTGATGAGAAGCCATTGATGAATAAATCCACTTAGTGGTAGTCTCATCTAGCCCACATTTTACCAGCTTGTCAACAAGGATATCATGGGGGACTTTGTCAAATGACTTGCTGAAATCAAGATATATAATATCACAGCATCCCCATGATCCACTAAACTAGTAACTCCATCAAAAAAAGGAGATAAGGTTAGTCTGGCATGACTTATTCTTGACAAATCCATGCTGGCTTCTAGTCATCACTGCATTGGTTTCTAGATGCTTACAGATCGCTTTATAATCTGTCGGTATCTTGCCAGGTATTGATGTCAGGCTGCCTCGTCTATAGTTTCCCAGAGCCTCCTCCCTCCCCCACGTTTTCAAGACAGGGACATTTGCCAGTCTTCTGGCACCTCACCTGTTCTCTAATAGTTTCTCAAAGATGAATGACAGAGGTTCCACTAGTACATCAAGAAGTTCCTTCAGTACCCTAGGATGCCATTCATCCGGCCCCAAAGACTTGAGCTTGTTTAGAGTTGCTAGGTATTCTCTGCCCAGCTCTTCATCTATCCTGAGCTGCAATCCTTTCCCCTCATCATTTATGCTACTTCTGCCAGGTTGGACCCAGTTTCCCTTTTGGAAGAAGACAGAGGCAAAATAGGATTGGAGTAGTTCGGCCTTCTCTTTGTCACATGTTCACATTGCACTATCTTCACCCAACTGCAGACGTACCGCTTCTTCTTTCTGCCTCTTCCTTCTAACATACCTGAAACCTCCCCTTTGTTGTTGTTCTTAGCATCCCTCACTTGCCTCAGCTCATTCTGTGCCTAGAATAGGTGTGTTCTAGGTTGCAAAAACTCTACTTCTCACTTGCACCACGCACATACTAGACATTTGCATACTAATGGAGTTACCCCCGCTTTGCAATTAAGCTTCAAATAAAATTATTCAGGGTAAAATAACTCAAGCTTAATAGAACAGGCATGTTTTAGGTTGCAAAAGATTTCGTTCTCCTTGGCACCATGCATATACTAGAAATGTGCATACCGATGGAGTTATCCCCATGCAGATTTATCTAATGTGAACAGGCAAGGCCTGTTTGCTTTATCCTGCTGCTGTTTAAGCAAAATACAAGTTCTATAGAGGATACCATGAAGTTAGCGCAGATAATTTTTCCACATGTTGCTAAAGTTTGGGGGGACACCCCTTACATTCACTGCAACAAGTTTAGACTCTGATCCTTAGAGCTTGAACTAGCAGATTGTTTTGACAAATTGGGTTGCCCAACTATAAATTTTTTAGGACAAGAACCAGATTCTATTCTGAGGGTCCAATTCTGCAACAGAATTCATGATGCTGAACCTCACTCACCTATGCAGTCTCAGGTGATGTCAATGAGGCTTTGGGGCCACCTATATGCTCCTGATTATAAAAACCAAGGCCTTTCTTGGGTGTATATTATTAACTGTAAAGCACAATACATAGCAACACCACTTAGAAACAATTGTGCAAAAAAACCACTCATTCAAATATAGCTACAACTTGAGGGGGGGAAGGGAAGAAAAGGATAACAAACCTCCATATACCAGAATGGTGATGAGAAGAGCAATGAGGTGGACTTTCATCTTGAATTTAACCGAGTCAAACTGCAACACTGCCAGATGAAACAAGAATGAGAAGAGAAGCTCTAGGGCAAAAGCTTCAGTTATGGTAGTTTGGATGGGGTTGCTGCAGTCTTGGGCCAATGCCCCTGAATGCGATTTGGTAATCTTCAGAGACCAGATGAAGCTCATGAAAAATGTGGCCCCTACTGCACCAGTAAACTGAGCTGCAGTCTTCACCCAGCTCATCTTGAGTGAGATCCTACTTCTCAACAGTTGCTCTAGGGTGCTAGAGGGGTTGATAGTGCTGCCAGACAGGGTCAAACCATGCAGTACGGTGAGAACATAGGTGAGGGTAAGTGCAACATGCGGTGCAGGAGGCATATCAGCCAGCAGGCGGAGTTCATTTGTGCAGGCACAGACTTGTAAGGAAGCAAACATCTCCAGGAGAAAGCTGCCGAGGTGGCGGATGTGGTGCACAAGATGGCGGGTCATCGCTCTGCATGCTGCTGTGAGTAACATAACAGCTGCCATCACCAGAGGTGAGACCCAGATTTCATCCACAGCCATGGCAAAAACAATGGAGTGCCCAGAGCAGAAGGTCAAAACCACCTCTTCCTCCTGCCCAGCTCTCGCTACAGTCTGCAAGAAGATTGCAACTGCCCCATCTCCTCTCTAGCGTCTCCCACACACTGAAGAGGTCTCAACACTCACTCAGCCTGTCCCCACTCCACAGCCTCCCCTCCCCCAATCGAACCTAGTCACTGCCCCACAGACTGTAAAGGCATCTCAGTTCTCCCATTCCAGCCCAAGCTGCCCCACAGACTGGAGGGGGATCACAGCCTAGCAGCTTGTCCCACAGCCTGGGGGAGAGGGGGTGTCTCTCAACTCCCTCACTTTAGCCCAACTTGTCCCAAAGCCTCACGTCCCCACTAGCTCAGCCTTGCCCAGAGACTGGAAAACACTCTCAAATCCCCTAGTCTAGGGGATTTGAGAGCTTGCCCCAAAACTGAGCAGCTGCTTCTTACTTCAGTTTTCCTCACAGTCAACAGTGCTCTCTTAGCTCAGCTCAGCTTTCCCCACAGCCTGCCCGAGTTTCAGCTGCCCCTTCCCGCACTGCCTGCTAGTGGGTCCCAGTCCCCCCCACTATGTCAATGGGTCTGTTACTCAGCTTCCCCGATCCCCACAGGGGATTTCAGCTGCCCTCTCCACCCCCCGCAAACTCCCAGTCTCTCTCAGCTGCCCCGCACCCTCCACGCCCCCATCGGAGCTGTCTCCACGCCCGTTGGGCGGCGGGTCTCAGCGCCTCCGCTTTCCACACAACAGGCGATGCCGCCACCGAGCCCGCTGCAGGGCAATGAGGCGAACGAAGCGGCAAGCGCCGCAACCAGGCAAGCAGCCGGCCGCTGTAGGACACTGCGGCTAGCGGCGCATGCGCAGGCAGCCCCCGGCCCCGTCGCCACGCGCTCGAGCCGATGCGTGCGAGGGTCCGGGATGGACAGAGGGGGGCGCGCTGGGTCTGTCCGGTGGGGGGCGGGGTCACAGGTTCGGCCAGACGGTCCGGACAGAGAGGCTTCACCCGGGGGCTTCAAGCATGCGAGCAGCTGGCTCCCCAGGCTGGAAACCAGGCTCCCCCGCAGCAGCGCCCGAGGCTGATTAGGAGAGACGGATCCCTACGAAGAAGGAGCCTTTAGGAAGCGGGGAGCCAGCGGGGCTGGAAGTGCCGGTTCACGCCTATAGTTAATCGCCGCTCAGTCTGCAAAGCCCCTCAGCGCTGCATCCTCCAGTTCATGGGAACGGAGCCACTGGATGGAGGTTTATGCCCCTAGCCTCAGAGTCTGAAATCAGGCTGGCAGGCTCAGTCGCTGCCGTTGCAGTCACTAGTCACTAGGAGTTTTGCCAAGGATTTCAATGGTGAAGGACTTTATCCTAAACCCTTCGACTCTCCCACCCCAGTTCTTCTCTCAGGTGTTCAGAGAGGTTACACCCACCCCAAATTAAATGGCCAGTTTTTGATTCAACTTGGTTCTGCAGCTTCTCTTCCATAACACGCACCCATATGTTGAATTTAAGTTGTATCCTAAATTCATTTCCTGGGAGAAGGGCTGCCCAATGTAGGGGAGGCGCTCTGCCCTGGGGCTTGCACAAAACAAGCCTGACTCCTGGGGCTAGCGGTTCTTAGCAGGTGGGGACAGGGCTTGAGAGGGGGAGGTTTTATTGGAATTCGGTATTTTTAAATATTTCATTAGCTTTTATACTTTTTTGTCTGTTATGTTGTAAACTCGCCTGAGCCTTGTGGAAGGGCAGGATATAAATCCAAATAAAGAAATAAGTGACCTGTTTTTTCCAACTAACACAAATGGCTAAATACCACATCATTGTAAGCATTAAAAACTTAATTAAGAACAGCCAGACTGGGTCAGACCAATGGTCCATCTAGCCCAGCATCCTGTCTCCGACAGTGGCCAGTCACGGCGGCTTGGGAGAAGCCCCCAACAGGTCACAATGGGGGATCCATTCCCTGTTGTTTTCCCCCAGCTCCCGTCATGTTCCCTGATCCTGTCTGGCTAATAGCTGCTAATGGACCTATCTTCCAGAAACTTGTCCAACCCTCTTTTATACTCAGCTATAGTACTGGCCCTTACCACAGCCTCTGGCAGTAGGTTCCACAACCCAATTATACGCTGAGTGGAAAAAATATTTTCTTTTATTTGTTTTAAACTTGCCACCCATGAGTTTCATGGAGTGTCCCCTAGTTCTAGTACTAGCTGAGAGGGTAAATAACTGCTCCTTGTCTATTAAATTCCGCCCCACTCATGATTTTATAGACCTCTATCCTATCTCCTCTCAGTCGTCTCTTCTCCAAGCTGAAGAGCCCCAACCTATCAAGTCTCTCCTCATAGGGGAGCCGTCCATGCCCTTGATCATTCTCATTGCCCTTCTCTGGACTTTTTCTAGTTCCGCTATGTCTTTTTTGAGATGGGACGACCAGAACTGCACACAATATTCGAGGGGCGGCCGCACCATTGATTTGTATAGAGGCATTATGACATCCTCAGTTTTATTCTCTATCCCCTTCCAAATAATTCCTAACGTTCTGTTTGCTTTTCTGACTGCTGCTGCGCACTGCGCTGTGGATTTCATTGTATTGTCCACAACCACTCCCAGATCCTTTTCCTGAGTGGTGACTCCTAGCTTAGTACCCAGCATTGTGTACTCATAATTTGGATTATTTTTCCCTATGTGCATCACTTTGCACTTGTCCACATTAAATCTCATCAGCCATTTAGATGCCCAGGCACCCAGTGTCGTAAGATCCTGCTGCAGTAGTCAGCACAGCCTAGCGGCCCTAGTCTTGCACCTGGGAGACTAGGGTTCAAAACCCATCTGAGCTATTAACTTGCTGCTGGGTGCCCTTAGGCAAGTCACTCTCTCTTATCCTCAGTTTCCCAACTGTAAAATGAGAATAACTAATGACCAACCTCACAGGTTTGTTGTAGGGCAAACTACAAAGTACCTTGAATACTGAATGTGCTATATAATGATGAATTCAAGTAAAAACATTGTTTAAGTTAAAATGTTATTTTTAAAGAAGTTGAACATAGTGGATTGTGGAATAAAGGGTATTCTGCCATGGGCATCCACTCCAGAAGCCTCTGGGTAGCCACAGAAAGTGAGGGTGTTTTAAAATGAGACCAGGGTGTGTGTCAGTAATCAGTGTGTGGGAGCAGGGGTGCCATGCATGGGGAAGCGCTTCAAACGAGCGCCCCCGCCCCCAGTCCATGCATCACCCATCCCATCCCATCCCCACACGGAGCACTCCAGAGTGGGTGGGCAGTGCATGGGTCCCGGGAGCGTGCACCCCCAGCACCCGTATGCAAACGAGACCTCCCCCGCGTGAATGGTGAGTGTCCATGCATGGAGGGGTCTCGTTTAAAAACACCCCGAGTGTAGTTTAGTGCATATCCCTCTTTCGATGGGCGTTGAGAATGAGACCCTTTACTGTTATGCTAAGAATTTAGAGCGCTAAAATGCATTGTCATCACATCAGTGCAGGGTTTAGCTGAAAACTGCCACCTTAGTTATGCAAAGTCACCAATTTTTACAGGGACGTTATCCCGGGCGGACTGATCGAGTTTATTATTCTGTTTAGATGGACATTTCTATTTCAGATTGAAATTTTAGCCCAGGATAGCATACAAACCAGCAAACGGCTTAATGGGAATCCCACGGTGCATCGCTGCTGTGATGTCTGGGATTGCACCTCCTGGGCGTTAGGCGTGCCATTCCTTATACATAATCAGTTCCCTGCACCTGCCAATTGCAGCAATGTATAATTGGAAATGAAGGGAACTCTCACTATAAGGTACTTGGAAAATTCATGGTACACATCTGTGTTACGGTGCATGTGAGACCATAGAGACAGTCCTGGGTAGAGAGGCTGTCAGATCTTGCTAGCTGTCTGTGATCACTTTAAGCTCAGCCCGGACTTATTGTTTCCACGGACCTAAATCTGGGCTTATTTTAACCCAGGATTAATAACTTGGGACTAATCAACCCTTGAGAAAGAGGTTTTATAAGCAGTGCATTATCTGTAAACTCAGGCTTGTTATACCAGGAAAACTCATTTAAACAAACTTTTAAGCATGGGATAAGAAAAATAAACCCAGACTTAGCATCTTTGTAAAAACAGCCTCCATGGACTTGTTCTAGTCTCTGGCCCTGCCTGTACTGTGGTTTTTGGTTGAGCTTTGTACATACTTTAAATAGTGTTACATTTGTTAAGCTTTAGATACCTGGAGGTAAATATAGTCAAGAAAAGGCAAAGGGAGATTTCTCTCTAGAAAGCAAGTGAAGGACAACCATGGGTTGACTTCAACGTGCTGCCTCGAGGGAAAATTTGTTTTTGCTCCATTTTTGCCTTGAGGTAACCAATCCTTATATCCTTATTATTATAAACATTTGTATAGCGCCAGCTGTGTACCTGGCGCTTTACAGGACAATAAGACAGAGGCGGTCCCTGCCTACGGCTTACAAGATATAGCCTTACATCTTGCTGGAGCTAACTCATATAGTCAAACAAATGTCTAGCCTGTATATACATACCCCTGCCCCCACAAAACAAGTTGGCTGGCATGATAAAAGTTAGACTCTCTCATATTTGTTAAAAACACCCCTTTATCCCTCACGTAGATGCCCTGTCTCTCTGCAGGTGTTCAAATCAAAGCGCTGTGAGGTTACAATGTGGGACTAAGATCCCACACAATATTAAGCTGCATTACAAGAGACATTTTTTCCATGTGTTTCGGTGATACATGGATGTCTCCAGAAACTCTCTACACTTACCATTTATGTGTGGTTCTTCAGGACGGGACTCTCATGTCAGTGTACATATTCCAATGAACAGCACCCAAGAGAAGTAAGAGGGAGTTACTTATCTAGAAGAGATGATCTTCAAGATGGTTCCGTATATTGTCACCCATGAGCGAGAGCTCATCAACCAGTTCCAGCGTTCCACTATCTATTCAATCATAAACAAACTCCACCCCCAAGACAGGATTCTCTCATGTAGTGATATAGATTATCCCGGCCTTCCCCGAATTCTCATTTTTCAGAAGAACGTACTTCTCTTCCTATTTCTGAATAACGACAACTCTATGCAAGTGAACAAATTTAAAATTAAAGTGAAGGCAGGATTTTTTTCAAACTATCTGTTTCTGGGAACATGATCAGGCTCAGCCACAATCCTGCAAAGGGATCCATACAGACCCATACGCAGAATCTTACGGAAGCTGGCACATGGTGCAGAACTTAGGGCTATGTTAGGTATATTTTGGTCAGCCAGAATATAAAGCAGCGCTACTGAAACAATTTTACAAAGATCAGTTTTTAACCTATTCAGAAACTGGAGACAAACCACAAAGGGGAAAAACCGTAGCAAACCTGTATACACCAGTGAAGTGAAGGTCAGAGCGAGAAGGCCGACTTTGAGGTTGTGATCTTGAGACTCACATTGTAGCATGGCGGACTGGAATGTGAAGAAAAAAACAGCCTCTAAGCAAAACGCCTTGTCCATACTGGTCTGTAGGGGGCTGCTACAGCCTTCGGAGCCAGAGTGCAACTTGCTGATCTTCAGTGCCCAAAGGGAGTACATGAACAGAGCAGCCAGCCCAGCTCCAGCCAGCTGAGCGCCAATTTTCAGGGCCGCCAGCTTGACCGACATTCCTCGGCGACGGCGTATGATGTACATCAGGGTGCTGGCAGGGTTGCAGGAGCTTTCGGTCATGGTCAGTGAGAAATGCAGGGCAGTGAGAACAAAAGTGAGGACAAGGTAGACGAATGGCTGGGGGTCTTCGCTGACCAGCAGACGGAGCTGACTGGTGCTGGCGCAGAGTTGGAAAGTGGCAAACATCTCCAGGAGAAATAAACGGGGATCAGCAGAATTCACTTGCCTGCGGGTCAGGTTTCTGGCCAATGTTGCCAACGATAGGATGCCTGCCATCACCAGAACCGACATTAGGATTGCTTGTGCATCCATGGCAGACGTCTGGTGTGATCTCAATTATCTCTAGAATGTCCCCTCTCCTAGACTGGCTCCCCCACACTCTGCGGGTGTGTGTGTCTCAGCTGCCCCCTTTCCTTCCCAGCTCCCCCACACTCTGCTGGGGTGTGTGTGTCTCAGCTGCCCCCTTTCCTTCCCAGCTCCCCCTGTGTGTGTCTCAGCTGCCCCCTTTCCTTCCTAGCTCCCCCACACTCTGCTGGGGTGTGTGTGTCTCAGCTGCCCCCTTTCCTTCCCAGCTCCCCCACACTCTGCTGGGGTGTGTGTGTCTCAGCTGCCCCCTTTCCTTCCCAGCTCCCCC
>QEPC01006909.1:912336-927858 GCA_003113815.1 Sphenodon punctatus | reverse complement strand
TCTCCTGCCCCATAGACCATCTTGGCCCCTTTTCACATGCTGCCCCCTAGACTGGAACTCCCTCCTTGAACATTTATGCTGTGCTCTCTTTCTCTTGACCTTCAAATCCCCTCCTAAAAAGCTACCTCTCTATCAGGCTTTCACTAGCTCCTCACTTCCAAAGACTGCTCACTGATGCTCTTTCTATTGTCCTGTCATTTGGGGTCCCCTCACACCTGCTCCCTGTAACTAAGCTAAACAAATGCGCCTGCGATTTCTCAACTTCATGAATATCTCTCTGTCTCTCCCTATGTTGCCCTCTCTTGTCCCCTCTCCTTTCTCCATCCTAGATTGTAAGCCTCTCAGAGCAGGGACCTGCCTATAATTCATGATTGCTCAGTGCCAAGTCCCATTGCTGGTGCTATATTATTATTTAATCTTTATTCTTTATAAATAAATAATTAATATTAAAATCCCACCATCACAATAATAAATTGACAATCCTATTGTCTTGAGTTCTGTGTGCTCAAGGAATATATGGATGAATTCCAGGGTCTTCTAGACTACATTATGAAACTGAACTATTTGCTAACGTATCAGCGACTGGTACAACTGAGCTTGTAATCAACATAGCGTAGCTGCAGAAGTCTAAGAATAAAGCATGCTCGGTATCCAAATATATGGAAGTAATTTTCCACAAGATGGCAGCAAAGATTATATGATGTTTTCAGAATTTGCTTCCTAATGTGTAATTTCTTAAACAAAGAAGATCCTAAGTAGAAAATTTCCCCCAAGGAAACACTGCCTATGCTGATAGATATGCTGCTTTCCCCCAATGATAACAAGACCTTACTTTTTGTTTAAGGATATCTTAACATACAGAGCAAAGTTGCAAAATTATCTTTAAAAAGAACAAAGTAATTTCTCTAACATAGCCCTGCTCTACTACTTGTTCTTGTGTGGGTCACTGCTAGTGCTGAATCAGCACAGCAGCTCCAGATGTGGGTGCTATTTGAAGGCCTGGTCCTCATATGAGTCTCCTGGACATACCTTCTAACTATCCCTAGTTAGCTCCTCCTAACTATTCCAAAGACAGTCCCTCATTGGGTGCTGACTCCCACTGTCCCTCTTTCAAGGGTCAAAGTCCCTCTTTCAGGAGAGACAAAAAGACCAGTATTCAGATCTCAGGCACCTCTTTCCTTGTTGCCTCTCAGGAAAAGCTCTTGAGAGGACAATGGGAAGATAATAGAATGACAGGAAATTAAGTGGAATGATCAGCAGGAGGACTTCTGTCCTTCTTTCTGTACTTGGAATGTTACGAGCGGTGTGTACGTGCGTGAGAGTGTATGTAAATGTTGGAGGTTTGCCTGGACCTGAAGGCACTCCACATACACCCATGTAAGATCCTGTGGGTGTCAAACCAGTGCTGATGAACTTCGTGCAGCTTCTGCATGACTAGGGAAACTGTTTATAGACCCATCTGAGTTGGAGTAACACTGTTCTGCACATCTGATTGGCCAGAGGGGCCTGTTCCCTTTCGGCAGCCCAGGTCTGTATAATCAGGACACAGGAAGTGTCTGTCCAACATGTTGGTTACCTGGCCTCCACCATGTGTGACTCTTAACACCACTCCTGCCTCTGCCCTGTTCTTCCTAAATATGCAGTTTCCAGTTAGCAACCCTCCCTGACTACCAGCTCACGGACCCTGATTTGGCTCTGGTTGACTAGCTGCTCATTCCTGACTTCTGATCTGGCTTTGGCTTCTTCACTAATGACTCCTAAATCCTGAAGTTGGCTCCAGACTCAATTTTCTGATTCGTGGTAGGCTCCTCAGTGCAGCTTCCAAATAAGGATTTGCAAAGGGGTACGTTTTGTATTTCTTGTTTCTATACCACAATAGAAACAAGAAATGTTGGGAGAAGCCTTCAGAGGCATTTTTTGTGGGGGTTTTGTAGCTCAAAATTTTAGGACCTTTTTAAATGGGAAAACTTAGCTGCTACAGTTGTCTGGAAGGAAGCCAGGGGTGCAACCTGTCTGTACACTGTGGCCTCTCTGTGTGTGCATACACAGGCAGTCGTAGTTGTGTGTGCACACACATGCACAGGTGATGACCATACAATAGGGTTGTGCATTTGGGATTTGATAAAACACAAATAAATGGGGTGGGTAGGGGCAGGGGGAGACCTTTTCTCAAATACGTGAGCTGTGTAGTCAGGTTCCGAGTGAACGCAAAATTTCATCCCCACCTACAGGGGCCATTGCTGTCTCAGAACTGAAGTTGCAAGCACAGCAACTAGACCCAGCACAGTGTAGACCAGCTAAGTCAGAAAGAAATGGTAAATCCCTAAGCCAGCAACCGCCCCCCACAAATGACACCCCTTAGACAGCTACATGTCCCATTCCCCCTCCCTGCAACCTCCCCTGAAGCTGATCTGTAACAGGATTGGGTCCTGCCAGGGTACGTTCTCACAGGATCCATACCCCAAAAACCCAGTCTAAGCCGGATCGTTCCCTTAGCGTCCTTTATTTACAGTGTTCAGTCCAGCACCAGCAGTTACACCAACAGCGCCACACAAATGGTCTCTGGGTACATGAACAGCAGGCCCCCTGGCCTGGCCCCAAACCCTGCCAGCCAGATTCTTCACATCCTTTCAGCTTGGCCCCTGTCAGCTGGCCTCCAGGGTTCTCCCTCCTTGGCCGCCGGTCCAGCTCCTCAGTCCTGAGCCACCCTGTTCAGGCAAAGCCCTTCCTGATTCTACCACCCCTTTGTAGTCTTTCCTGGTAGTCTCCCCCAATAGTCTGCAGGCTTAATCCTTAAATACCCATAGAGCCTTTGGCTTGCACAGGTGAGAGATGTTAGGTGCTATCCTCCACTTTGGTTTGCGTCTGCATCCCTTTTGGTGCCAACCTGAGGTGTGAGCCTCTTCCACCTGCTGTGCTTGCACCTCTTCAGCCCATGCTACCTTTAGCCCTGCTACATAATCCTATGTCTCAGTCCCCTTTCTCCAAACCAGCAACACCTTCCCTAAGCCAGCGACCCCTGTGAGATCCATGGCTCTTTCCTACCTCCCCTAGTTAATAACCTCTCAACCAAGCTAGCCATATTCTCCAAACCAGTGTCTCCCTTTTTAACTTTTTAGCAGACTTTGCAGCAGTTTTAACCACATTTGTCTCTTCTTATAGGCCTATATAAAACTGACAGACCCTTGCTGCACTTCCGCTCCAGAAACTCAACTGGCCAGGGCTGATGCCCAGGAAGAGCTGAGGGAAGCCACACACAGGAGGAACTATAGCTGGAGGCTTGACAGAAGAGTACGGGCCTCAAGAGGACTTGAAATTCTACGGACTAAGGTGGGATTTTTCCTATTTAAATGGACAGTTATAAGAATTGCATAGATACATGCTATTATTGAAGGACCCATCATTGTTGGGAGAAGCCTTTGGTTGGTGGACACAAGGGCTGGCAGTAGGGGAAGTGTGGAGGTCAGCGTTTGAAATGGGCGAACACTGAATAAAGCTGAGGTGGAGCAGGCCCGCCTCAGGTTCATGTGGCAGGTGGGAGAGTTACATTCCCCAATTCCAGTTATCAGGCCCCCTGTCTCTCTCCCCACCCCCCCTCTCTCACACACAACCCTGTGCACAGTCCTATCATACAATAAACAGCAAAGGACCTAGGTATCAGCGAGCTCCAGGGCACCTGGCTGCCATTTGTAGGGTTCCACATTTTTTTTTAAATTGGAGAAGACTCCGAGGTGAGCAACAAGATGATGTAGGGGGGCTGGAAGATAAGCCATGTGATAAAAGGCCAGAAGAACTGGATAGGTTTAGCCTAGAGAAAAGAAGACAAGGAAGGGCATGATAGCAAGTTCTCAAATATCTGAAAGGATACCACCCCCAAAAAAAAGTTGGGTGGGGAGGGGCCATTTGTTCCCCCACTGTCACAGAAGATAGTACAAGAGGGAGTGGGCTTAATTTGCAGCACTGTGGATTTTGGTTAGATAGGAAAAACATCTTAGTTGTAAGAACTGTTGGGCAATAGAATAAACTGCCCAGTACTGTTGTGGAATCTTCTACCTTGAATGTTTTCAAAGCCCATCTGGACTATGCGATGCTGTAACCAACCAGAGGATATCCTGCCTTGAAGCCAGGAGTTGACTCTTGAGGTGACTTTACTTCAACAATTCTGTGGTGGGGAATTTGAGAATTGGGGTTTTGAGTTGCTTCCCATCCTATAGTCCTGCCATGAGTAAAATTAACCAAATGCACATGTGAAAGTGGTGCGGCGGAAGCCTGACGTGGCCTGGGGAGGAAAATCGTGATGGACACGGTCTGGGTCTGGGCGCCGAACAAATGTGCCCAGGGCTGGGGCGCTGTCCTGCTGCCCACACGACCCAGGGTGGGGACAGGAGAACTACAAATGTGCAGCTGGCCCCGCTTCTATGCTGCACTACAACCCCCATCATGATGGGCAGCCATGGTGGCTAATGATGGCCAGCCATAGTGGTTGACCATGGTTGCCCTAACCCGGGGTGGTATACTGGCCCGGAAACAGATGTAATGTTCTTTTGATCCAATGTGGCCCATTTTGGTCTGGTTGGGCGGGCCTTAGCTTGTGACCTTGGAATTTTCAGAGGTCACAGCCCAGGCTAGGCGCCGACATCTAGTGGTGCCTGCACACGTGTGAGGTGTGGGACAAAGTGGGCCATAGCGTGCTTTTGTAAGATCTGTTTTTATCCATTGTCAGAAAAGAAGAAGATTGGATTTAAAGGAACTGTAAATCTTTGTGGTGCCCTTGAAATATCAGGCTCTGATCAGCAGCTACTTACCCTGAAGGCCAGCTCCAAACTTACATTTTAAAAAGCATGAAGCAGCCATACAGTTTTCTGAGGTCTAGATTGTTAATCTTTCCTTTTATTTAAACCTTTCTTATTGTAATGTAAGAATTATCCCATCCCCTCTCATTAGCATACTGATGACACCGCACCCCAAACCACCCTACAGCCTCGCCCAGCAGCTGCATATACACGTAGAACAAGAGAGGGGACAGAATGGAACCCTGCGGGACTCCACACGAGAGGTCCCGGGGAGATGAAGAAGAATCCCTGAGCACCACCCGCTGAGTTCTCCCGGCCAGGAAAGAGCGGAACCATTCAAGAACAGTTCCACCCACCCCGGCATAGTCCCTCAGACAAGTCACCAACATTTCATGATCGACAGTATCAAAAGCAGACGACAGATCTAATAGGATTAACAGGGTCGAATGACCATGATTCAATTCCCGGTGAAGGTCGTTGACCAAAGCCACTAATGCAGTCTTAGTGCCATAGCGCGGATGAAAGCCGGACTGCGAGGGAAGTCCAGCTGCTCCAGCAGCTGCCGACCCACAACCCGCTCAATAGATACTGACTGATAACTGGTGGGGAAGTCAACATGATGGTTTTTCAAGCAGGGGCTGCACCACTGCCTCCTTGAGGCAGTCCAGCACCCTGCCCTCCTGATGGGAGGCATTGACAACACCTTCCACCAGCGGCCCAAACGTCTCCTGGCTACCTGCAGCTCAGTATTTTCATTGTCTCCTGCAGGGGAGTTAGTCCTCCACCCTGTTTACAATCTTGCAATTACCCCTCTTGGGGTTGGGAGGCCAGCCCACCCAACCATTCGGGACACTCCCGCCCCCCACCCTCCGGGACCCTCAAGACCTTGTTTGGTCTGTACAAAACAACAACAGATATCATCCCCTCCCCAGGGGTTACATTGCCATTCATTATAATTGTCTTTCCCTACCAGGGAGGTATCTTCCACCTGCTGCACAGACTATTCAGCATCTATTTTTATACCATACTGAGAGTTTCCTTCATTCAACTCCTTTCGTCCTTTAACATAAGACAACTTTAACATAAGAACTTTAAAGCTTCCTTCAGGTATTCCCTTGGTTAGAGTTTCCTTCAACTTAAACAGTTTTCATTACCATGCCCAGCTTTGGCCATGGTCCCCTCCCCCTTCAGAAAGGGTAGCCCCTTTCCAAGTGCTCTGGCTTTTCTAAGCAGTAGTAGTTTATTGTATCCAGCAGTTGCGCTATAACAAGTTAAATAATACATATCAACAAAACTATCCAGGGGTTACACTATAACAAAATAATTGTACATAGACAACATACATAACTAAAAGCCCGTAAAGGCATGGGTCATAAAATGAGACACGACCATGCATACTGCCGTTCAAAAGCTACTGAGACAAACCAATCAGATCCGCCAGGGCAATTGATTGGTCCATGAAAGTGTCTGGAGATCGAGGGATGAGGCTAAAAGGGCCCCAGATGGGGAAAGCCTTCTGCTATTGGAGATCAGCAATGCCTAAAGAGGCATGCACTGATTACCTAGTTGGATCTCCTCCTTCTTTCCACTAACAAAAGGAAAAAAGTGACAGCTTTGGTCAGCTCTAGGTCTAAGGCTCTGATCAAGGTTAGCATTTTCTCCTCAATAGTAAAGGTAGAATTAACAAATAACGGATCAATCCAGATCCCCCTAAGGTCCCCATATAACGGGCAAATAAAGATAACATGAGCCAATGTCTCCACTGCACCATTAGCACAGGCACAGGTCCTAGCAAAATATGGGATACTGTTCCTTCTGCCTCTAACTACCGCCATGTCAATCAAATTAAAGCACAGAAGAGTGACTTGTCTCCTCAATCTCTGATCATTAATCTGCAACAGGTAGAGTTCCAAGGAGATCTGTTGCTTGATTAAAGGGTATAATGGAGCTACCCTATTAGAAGCAATAGCAGCAATTTCTCTTTCGGCTGCACAGCGTTTGACTTGTAACTTAATCTCTGCCTTATCTAAGAGAACCTCCAAAGAGTCATCATCTCCTTTTAGTACGGCAAACTCTATCAACAGCTTCCGGATCCATGCCACCCATCCATATTGAATACTACCTGTGTGAGATCTTTGCTCATGGTAGCATTGAACTGCTAAACATGAGCAGTTCCCCCTCACCAATTTCTGCCCAAAACCCAGCAATCTTAGATTGGATTGAACTGCTACCTTAAAGAGACCAGCTTCGGCACGGAGCATTGGCAAGGGTGTTGCCCTAGAGGCATTGAGGATGGCCCGTAAAAAATAATTTTCTGGGAACGCCATACTATTAGAGAAACCCATATCCGTAATTTCAGCTCCATACAACAGCTGGGAGAGAACTTTAGCTGTATAAATATCAATAATTTGGTCAATAGATGCAAATGGGGAAGAACGATACAGACGCAAAATACTACCCAATGCCTACATAGCTTTTGTTCTTGACATCTCGCTGTTGGCCCTCCAAGATTGGGAAGAGGCATATACGAGACCAAGATAGGTGTAACGTGATGACAGCATTATCTCCCGCGACCCCATCTTCCAGACAAAATTTGGGCGGGTGGTTCCATAACACAATGCGCCAGATTTGCTAAGATTAACCGAGAGTGAGTTTTCCAAACAAAACTGATTCACTGCATCCAAACATTTCTGGAGACGCTGCTTCG
The DNA here is from genome assembly GCA_003113815.1 of Sphenodon punctatus. NCBI lineage: Eukaryota > Metazoa > Chordata > Lepidosauria > Sphenodontia > Sphenodontidae > Sphenodon > Sphenodon punctatus. The sequence goes on along the minus strand of QEPC01006909.1, from coordinate 920,358 downwards.
TTTGGGACATTAATATAACATCGTCCGCATATAAGAGAATAGATAATGCTCTGTCCTTAACAGGCGGTGTATGATTAGCGACATTGACCCACCAGACCAGATCATTGATAAAAAGACTAAATAGAATTGGGGCCAGTAAGCAGTCTTGTCTAACACCTTGTTGCAAAGGGAAGAAGTTGGTAATACTTCTACTAGGTCCAGTTTTAGCAGCTGCTTCGGCATTTTCATGCAATTTAACTAGTAGCTCAAGTAAATGAGGGTCAATGCCCATATTTGCTAACTTACCCCACAAGATCCTTCTAGGGACAGAGTCAAATGCTTTTGATAAATCAATAAATGCAAGGTTAGATCTTCCCCCTTCTTACGTTGACATATTTGTCTATTAGGTGGGATAGGACAAAGCAATTATCCAGTGTCGATCTGTCCTTATGAAAGCCTGACTGCTCTTCTGCTATCAGAGCTTGTGCATGAACCCATCTTTCTAGAGTTACCAGAAGACCGTGAGTATATAGTTTACTGGTAATAGAAAGCAAACTAATAGGCCTATAACAATATAGGAATTATCACAGCCAGCATCCACGACTGGGGAATACTTCTAGTCTGATTAATGGCGGTGAAAAGACATGCAAGAACTGGGGACCACCAATAAGCATTTTCTTTAAATAATTCTGGGGGGATCCCATCCGCGCCAGCAACCTTGCCTAATTTGAGACTGCCAATACTTCCATATACTTCCCCAACCTCAACGGTTGGGGAAAACTGAAAGACGTGGGCATCAGTAGAGTCACAGAGAGCTACGCTGTCAATGGGGGCAAGATCTTGGTTATTAGGGTCACAAAACAATTTGGAATAAAAGGATGTCCACTGGTCATCCTCAATTTTGGTGGCTCTCTTAACCCCTAACATTTTCTGGTATTCCCGCCTTTTTAGAATTAATAATTCCCAGTCTTTCCTTAGATGGAACCTAGTCCAAATTTTCCTAAGTTTAATCAATTGCCTTTTGGCCTGTCTGCAATCATGTTCATACCATTTGCTATTGTGCTTTTTCCCTGCAGAAATTTGGGGAGGAGCTTGCCTAGTAATATGAGGTGTTAAACCATCTATTAAAGATGTAGTGAGAACCGAATTAGTTGCTTTGAGAATTGCATCACAAAAACTAAGAAAGACACTTGTATTCAGCAATTGGGATACTTTGAATGAGACCTAAGAGTCCCATTTAACAGGCCGCATCATACAGGATGTTGCCTGATTACGAAGCCAAGAATGTAAAGGAGGCATAGCTCATTAACTTGATACATAACGGGAGATGGTCACTCTCAGGTCTCTGCAAGACTTTAAGGTCTAATACGCAGTCAAACTTTGCTGGGGATATTAGGAAGTAATCAACAACACTAGCTCCTTGAAGTGTTTCATAAGTAAACTCGCCAAAAAAGTCCGAAGCTGTCCTTCCATTAACAACTATTAGCCCTGTATTTGCTAGTAGTTATAAAAGTCTAGCACCATTCTTATTAATAATCTGGTCTTTAGAAACTCGTAGGGGAATTTTTAGGGATGATTGTAGGTGGTCGTTCACAATAACTTGGATCTTGACTTCCCACCCTAGCATTAAAATCTCCCACCAGGAGAAACGTATTCTTGCCATGGGCCTGGTAAAGCCTCTCGATCAAAGTTTTGAGCTCATCCCAAATAGTGGCTGAATAATGAGGCGAGGAATCAGGGTGGATATAGATATTAATTAAAAGAAAGTTCCCCAAACCTTTTAACTCTACCACAAGGCAGTTTGGTAAATTAGCCAGAATTAATTTACAATCAAGTTTGGATTTAGTTGAGACGAGCGTTGCCAAACTGCCTGAAAGCCATCCTTTCCTCCCCTCCTTTGTTCCTGGAACTGAAAAAGTCTGGAAATTTAGAATTTGCAGAACATCACTTTCAGCTTTGGCTAGCCAAGTCTCCTGGAGACAGACTATATCAAAGCCCTGAAGAAATTCCAACCAGCCTGTGTCTGCTAATTTTGACTTAAGTCCTTCCAAATTCCAAGATAGGCAACTAATAGCCTGTGCTTGGCCAATCCAATGAAGGAGTTATTATTTTCTATTTTTTTTATTTTCTGGATTTATACCCAGCCCCTCCTGAAGACAGCTTGGGGCGGCTTATTGGGACCGATTCAGGTGTTACCATAGCAGCAAACAAAGGCTGGGGCCTCTCTGGAGGAATGTTACTCAATACCTGGGGATCAGTTCCCACAATGGGAATTTCCCTAAAAATAACAGTTTGGTCCAGAGAGGAATAATTCAGGTAATCATCATCTGGAGATTGTTCAACACTTTCACACTCCTCCCTTAAAGTTTGATTAGGGTTTGGTGAGACCTCAATGAGCAGGTTATCATGTCCATCAAAAAAGGCTGAATCAATAACACCTGTAGTGTCAACTACTTCCCAGCACCTATCAGAAAGAGAGGAGGTGATGGGGGCCTGACAAGGAGTGACCAGCTGTGATGCCAGGGGTGGGTTAACGCGATCTTGATTAAATAGGCTACCACAAATGGCCCTGGCCAAAGTGTTTTCTATTCTCTGAATAAAAATACCAGTGCCCTTAAGCTTTTTCCGTGAGTCCCACAAATCAGAAACGATCGCAGTATGATTAAATTCTAATTCCCAGCTCTGGAAACGGCGCCTGTCAATAAGTGGCTTACAGTTCACTAAGTGCAAAGGAAGAAAAGCCACTCCCATTCGTTGATGGAGAAACTTACCAAGACTGATTTCATCCAATACATTCCTTTTAAGAAAAGGAAATTTCCTTTTCTTATTGAAACAACAGGATATTGCTGTCGCCCAGCGCTCGCCAGTTTCCTGGGGCCATACCTTAGAGGTTATAACAGCCCGAGGTTCATCATGGTGGATCATATGTGTAACTTTTATCTTATTAACTTCGGTAGATGCTTGCACCTTTTTAGGTACTCTACATGGTTCCTCATAGGATTCCCTCCCATCTGGAATAAGTAAAGATAATTGGTCTGTTGATTGCTGTACATCGTCAGCAGTCAAGGCCTCTGTGTTTGGACGCTGACTCCCACCGACTGACGTCTTACGTGTTTGTGTAGCTACCTCAGATTTAAGAACAGTGGAAAATCCACCGTCCTGAAATTTGGTAAATACCTTATTGAATTCAAGCCAAAGTCCATCAACTAAGACTTTCATAGAAAATAAAATCTCATAAAAATGATCTAGCTTCTCCTCCATTTCCTTAAATTTGGTGTCAAGATCTAAGTCATATCTTATACCAAAATCCTCAAATTTCTGGAATAATGAAATACATAGGACCTCAATATTCCCTAGTTTGGCATGCCACTCAGGGCCCACCTCAGAATGCATTATATTAGAAGAGGAGGCTACAGGCCAGGGCCTTGGGGTGCGTGTGTGTGTGGAGACTGGATTTTCTGACTCTCCTGGTCTATTGACTAAAGAATAAAAAGAGGGAAGTTTTGACTGGATCAGTGTGGAAGATTTGGTCAATTCTGGGGTCCTGTCAGCCAAGGTCATTTCTTCAGCCCAACTAAGATGGTTTCTTAATGTTCGAGAACTCAGCTCCATGGCGAGCATCCCCAAACAGAACACCAGGAGTCACAATACCTGATTTTCGGGCCGTAATTGGATCCACTAACTTGCAATATTTAACAGAAGGCAAAAGAATGGGCTGCCCGCCTCATACTCGTCCAGTTCCGAAGGGCGCGCGCACAAGGGTGTGCGCCTGCGGTGCAGCCACAGGTTGCGGCTCACCTTTAAGTGTCCCGCACTAACACCTCGGTCCTCGATGGTCCAATCAGCGGTCTCTGTTAGGAGGGGCGTGTCACGGCTGCCTGATTGCAGGTCGAGGACTCCCGGTCACTGTAGAGAGCTAGGACGCCCTTGCCCGGAACTTTGGGAGACGGTCAGCAATAGTGCTCCTGGGGCAGCAGTCCACCAGCCCTAGGTCAGATAGCAATGTTCTCTCCAAGCTCTTTTTGCACACTGCCCCACTCACCACCACAGACTGCGGCTCACTTTTAAGTGTTCCGCACTAACACCTCAGTCCTCAATGGTCCAATCAGCGGTCTCTTTTAGGAGGGGCGTGGCGCGGCTGCCTGATTGCAGGTCGGGGACTCAGGATGCTCTTGCCATCATGACTTCAGCTGGAATCGTTGACTTCAGTGGGACTATTTGCAAGAACATAGTCTCAGAATTGCAGTTGTTTTGCTGGGACAATCCGAGGGCTTGGATACAAAGTGGCAGGGTTCATGGTGGTCCAGCTTCAGACTTTCCGCTCCACCCACTCCAAGGAGAGGACCTGCGTTCAGCTCCCGCTCCTTCTCACTCTACTGTCTCTGGCTCTGAGGCTCCTAGCTGCTCCTTTGCAGCTCCCTGCTCAACTCCAGCTCCTGTCTCTTTCACAGCCTCCACTTTTCTAAGCAGTTAACATGCTTGCTCCAACCTAATCTCATTCACTGCTTTGTTAACAGGGTCATTCTTGTGGCTCTGCAGCCTTTGTTACGCTAGCCTCTCCTGGCTTGCTTCAGCCTGGAGTGGGTCACTGAGGCCATTCTGTGCATGTGCAGCCCTCATTGGTGCCATTTTGGAAGAGGGCAGTCATTCTGCGCATGCGTCCATGCGTCTGGATGCATGCGCAGAATGACTACCCTCTTCCAAAATGGCACTGATGCTGCTGGCGCCATTTTGAAAGAGGGCTGCACATGCGCAGAATGGGCTTGGCGGATATTTTGCGCAAGTACAGTAAAGAAAAAGGCAGCGTTCTTCAGAGTTGTGGGACCTAGAAGAAAAGTAGTAAGAGAAGACCTGGCTGTCCGGCAGAGGAGCTGGCTCTGCTGCCGCTGGCTGAGTCTCCTCTGCTGCCAGTGGGAGCCAGCTCCGCTGCCAGGCAGCTAGGCCTGGCAGCAGAGCCGGCACCCTGGCTGCAGCCAGCCATCACCCCCACCTTCTGCCCTGACCTGGGACCACGCTTTACAGGGGCCCCGGGGAGGGGTGTAATGGGTAATTGATCCTCACCCTCTGAGGCCAGGTGGGGGTGTTATGGGTAATTGATTCCCACCCTCTGAGGCCAGGAGCGGGGTGGGGGGATGCCCCAGGAGGAGTTTCGGTTTCTTCTGCGTCAGCTCCCTCCTTGTGTCTCGGAGTTGGAGGCTTTCCCGGAGGTCAATGGGAAAATTTCCCATTGACTTCAATGGGAAATATCCAACACCGATAAAACCGACACCGGTAGGGGATCTGAAACACAGGGGAGCCGAGACCGATAGAAACTGACACCGATAATCGGGCTGGAGTCCCACCCCTATCTTCGACCTTTCTGCTTAGGTTTAAACCCTTGTTCTGGCTTTTGTCCAGATTTTATGCCTTGCCATTCTCTACTCCCCTTTGGTTTTGGCCCAACACCCTCTAGGTGGGGTCTCCAGTCTGTTTTACAGAACTTGCAAGGATCTGGTGGCAGGGCCAGCACCTCTTCTAGGGTAAGGCCTGGAAGCTTCCATACCTCCTTCTTCCTTTCTCCTAGATACACAGGCCTGCCTGCTGTCCATTGCATTTCTTCTTTTACTTCTGCAATGGTGTTTAAGGCCCTTTGGTCACCTCTTTTATTATCTCATCCTTGGGACAGATATCCTGCTTCCCTCCACTAGTTAACCCCAGCTTGCCCCAAACCTCCAAAAACTATGCCTTCAGAGAGCTGTTTCCCAATCATCCCATTCTGGGAACTCTTTTCCTGATTTTCTATTTCCCAAACTGTCTGTACCCCAGAATTTCAGTGCTATTGTCTGGGTGGCTGTATTAACTAAACCCCAACTATGCTCCCACTGGGGCTCCACCGGCTTACTCAGGGCTATGTACCCAAGCCTCCAATCTCTTTACCCTGGGATTTGTATCCACTTGTGTCTCCACTGTTTTCACCTGCTTTGACTGAGGTTCCAGGCTGAGATCCGCTTGGCAACCAAAATCTGAAGTCTGAAGCCTCTCGCTGCTTTGCAGCCTATTTACAATCCCAGCTAGTGTGGTCTGGACATCTTTCTCCATTACCACAGGAGGCCAATGTCTGTCTGGAGCCTCCTGCCCAACTTCCTGTCTTTCCACCTAGGTTCCTCTGTGGTTTAAGGTAGGCATATCAATATAAACAGAATAGCTAAAGGCTACCAGAAAAGCACAAATCTCAACAAGAAACAGTAACCAAATAAGAAATTAGACCAGCAGTTTAATACAGCACATATGCAAAAACAAACAAAATATTCAGTCGCACAATATAGAAGCTAGCCAAATACACAACAGATGCCTGGAAAGTAATGAATGAAAACCAGGTGAAAGTCCATAAACCAGGGAAAAACAAAGTTCCTTCTACTTTTTTCTTCTACTCTTTTTCCTCCGCTCCAACGTTTTGCATACAGCTTCTTCAGGAGGAAAAAGAAAAAACCTTTTGAGGAAAAAGGTTAATATTCTTTATAACAACATTACCACCACCCATTTTCAGTCTAGTTTACTTCTAACAATAAAGTTGTGGTAATATTATTTGTACTAGGTAATTTCTAAAAGAAAGCTGGAAGTAGGGAAGTTTACATTTCAATAAGTCATTGGGTAAGGTGTCTTATTTCCTTGCTGTTTAGGGCTTGGGAAGCATCTTTTAATCAACTTTGGTACAGGTTTAAGTTGTAGTTTGAAGAATTTAGGATTTGTATATCATGGCATTTGCTGAAATTTCAATAAGATGGGTCTCAAATCATTAATGATATGAAAGATGCTAATTGTTAAAAAATAAAAATAAAAAAGATGGGATTATTTCTTCCTAGTGAAGTTATGGATTTAATTATGGGCTAAAGTTTAAAAATACATTATAATTATAAGATTATTCTAGAGTGTGAGCATGAAGGTAATTTAAGAAAGCTGTTTGTTGTTTTAAATTTGTATATTTCCTCATTATGTATCAAGGAAAATTAAGAAAACTGTTGTTCATGGTTTATTGTTTGGAATTTGTATATTTCCTCCTTATGCAGATTTTTTGCTATGCTTGGCGTTGCTGGAGCTTAGTCTATTGAGCCTTTGTTTTACCTCCGCTTCCTGAAGAAGCTGTATGCGAAACATTGGAGAGGAGGAAAAAGAGTAGAAGAAAAAAGTAGAAGAAGGAACTTTGTTTTTCCCTGGTTTATGGACTGTCACCTGGTTTTCATTCATTACTATCCAGGCATCTGTTGTTTGTTTGTTTGGCTAGCTTCTATATTGTGCTACTGTTAATATTTTGTTTATTTTTGCATATGTGCTGTATTAAACTGCTGGTCTAATTTCTTATTTGGTTACTGTTTTTGTTGAGATTTAAGGTAGGCTTAGCCAATCCCTCTATCTGTGTAGCTTTACTACAAGGGGTTCTCTTCTCTTTTCCCTCAAGGCTCTTTTACCATTTTTCTTTCTCTTTCCTCTCTATCAGGGCTTCATTGTCTTCCATCAGAGCTTTATTATCTTTCCTCATTATTATTATTATCCCTTGAGCTACTTCATCCAGGTGTTTCTTAGTTAACTCGGTCTGAGTATTTTGCTCCCCCCCCCCCAACTTTTCCTTTCTCTGTTTAGGGTTTCTGTCTGTCTGGGCAATCTAGCTTCAGATGCCCCCGTTTTTTCCAAGCCCAGCAAGTCCTTTTCCTTACTGGAGTTTGCACCTCTGTCTCCCAGCTTGTTTTCCCACATTACTTTCCTTTTTACCCTCAATCCTTTGTCCCTTTTCTGCAGGGCAATTCCTTTTTAAATGGCCCAGCTTGTTACAACCCCAACAGATCTCTCTTCACCGCACTGGCCTTTTAAAAGTCTTGGCCTCTAGCCCCATACCTGGCCCCTCTTTAGGCTCTCTGGCTTTCCAGGGTATTTTCAGACGTTACGAGATCACAGTGAACCACGGTGAATACCCACCTGTGGTCACTGTGCCTCGAACGTCTGTTTGGCAGCCGCCAGATGTTCGCCACGGTCAATCTGCACAAGGGGTCAATTTGAACCACGCTTCCC
>QEPC01006909.1:876876-897627 GCA_003113815.1 Sphenodon punctatus | reverse complement strand
CAGTTTGAAAATTAGTGCAAGCTCTGAGGCCCACACGCAAGTTGAGAGCAGGGATGCTTAAAAGGGCGTACACAAGAAAGGGAGGACCATGAACCTATCCCTTATCCTTCTGTGTATTCTCTCATCTCTGCACCCTGAACTAGGTTTTCCAGAGGTTGGAGGTAGGGACTGGATCCAGGGGCCAGAGCCAGAACTGGAAAGAAGGCACAAAAAAATCTTGCCATGAGCCGCATCCCCTCCCCCCAGCTTGAGGTTCCCCATCCCTGAACCAAGACTATTACTGTGGGGTAAATGTAGTGTGGCGTAAAGTAACCAATGTAAGGGTGTGCAGTGTCATCCCCAATGCAGAGTGTCCTACTAAGAACCAAAATATTTTGGCACATCTACTGTTGTTCAAGCTGCATTTAAATGAATAATGTGCTTGCAACGTCGTCCCAGAGGAGGGTTACTCAGCGGTGAGTCAGAGTGTTCTTAACACTTTGGTGGCAACTGAACATTTTTGCCAGCTTTACTTGCTATTTTTGTCTGCTGCGGTGTCGCATCTTATGCCATCCCCTCCACACAGAAAATCATTAGCAACATCACCCTCGGGGCTTACATAACAGTCATCACTTGATATGCGATTAGCAGCGCTTGTGAATAGGGAGAGTGGGCAGCTGATGAGTGTTAAGTTTGTCTGAGAGGACGAGATGACTCCGCTTGTTTCTTCACTGAGAACCTGCAGATTCACCCACGTGTTTGTAGACGGGGCCAAATTCTCCTCTGTCAGCCTATGCCAGACTTATGAGACACAAACCATTCATTCCCAACCGGATATGCGATTAGCAGCGCTTCGTGAATAGGGAGAGTGGGCAGCTGATGCGTTGGCCGTGATCCACGCAAGCCACAACTCCGGAACCCAGTAAGTGGTTTGTGGTTTGTGGCTGTGGAATTTAGTGAGAGCATCTAGCTGTCGTTTGTTATTTTAGGCAGTTGTAGTTAATTTAATTCAGGAGGAAGGAACCTTTTCCCTCCCAATGGCCCAGGGCTGGCCTTACCTCAGGGCAACCTGGGGTGACCACCTCAGGCTCTACTATTTTCCTTACTTGTAGAGACCCTGCAGTGGCCTCAATTTTTGCCAGTGCAGGGTACATGGCCCCTACTCTGACCCAGCGGGGCCCGAAATGAAGGTTGCCCCAAGGGGTAGGGCAATAGGGGAGGGAGTGGGGCTACCAGGGCCTAGCATTTTATCTTCACTCCTGACTCTGCAAATTCCAAGACCGATCCTGCAGGGCTACTTTGAAAATTAATACAAGCTCCGGAAGCCGGAGTTGGGGGTGAGGGTCTCTAAGGGGTGCATTCAGGAAGACAAGGGTCCAGTTCATGGATCACTGCCATCTGGATCTGCCCCCTATCGTTGTGTGCAGGGCTGGCCCCCATCTCTGCTCCATTATCCTGAGCTCAGTCTTTTAGTGGTTGGAGGTAGGAACTGGAAAGGGACCAAATAAAACCTAGCTGCAGTCTGCATTTGGCCCCCCAGGCCTGAGGTTCCCCACCCCTGACTTAATTATCCAATTCTTATTGGTTTTGACTTTTGATATTTTTCAAGAGGGGTCTTTTAAGAAACTTCTTCATAAGGGACTGTGCCCTATATTTGTTCCTCTTATTTTAATGCCAAATATAAAGTAATAATTTTTCAATACAAATTCTATAGGTTAATATTCTAAAAATAATTGAAATACCTAATTTTACATGAATTAGTGGTTCATTCACATTACTGTATTATTACTTTATTGTTTCATTATATTTATGAACAGTGGGTGGTGTGGGCGCCGGTCAGTCCAGTCTCCCTCCGCCTGGACGGGGACTTGTCCCAGGCCCGCTGTGAGGAGTTTGCCATCTACTTTGCAGACAAGATCTCTCAGATCCAAAGCAATTTTGACACCGGATTGGAAGCAGTAGACGAGGGGCACAAGGTTATGGAGGCACCATCTAATCAATCTTTCTGGGATGAGTTTCAGGAAGTGATGCCAGCGAATGCGGTGAATGTCCTGGGGTCTGTTAGAGCCACTAGTTGTGAATTAGATCCATGCCCATCCTGGTTGGTGAAAGCCTCCAGGGAGACTTTGGGGACGGTGCTGGCGAAGGTAGTGAACGCGTCCATTCGGCAGGGAGGTTGTCACCCAGTCTCAAGGAGGCTGTGGTGTGCCCCCTGCTGAAGAAGCCATCTTTGTATGTGGATGGACGCATTTGCCAGGTACCGACCGGTCTTTAATCTTTCCTTGTTAGGGAAGGTTATTGAATGGGCAGTGGCACTGCAGCTTCAGGCGCATTTGGATAGCATCGGTTTCCTTGACCCTTTTCAGTCTGGGTTCCGCCCCAGCTATGGTACTGAGACGGCGTTGGTGACCTTGGTGGATGATCTCCGCCAGGAGATGGATGAAGGATGTTCAACATTTCTGATCCTGCTAGATCTCTCGGCCGTGTTTGACACCGTGGACCATGGGCTGCTGCTAAGACGACTGTGAGACCTGGGGGGATTGGACAGGACTGTCCTAGGGTGGTTCCGTTCATTCCTCTCGGGGAGAAGCCAACGGGTGGTGCTGGGGGCTGAAACATCAAGCCCCTGGGCCTTGACCTGTGACGTTCCGCAGGGTTCAATCTTGTCTTCGCTCTTATTTAATGTGTATATGCAGACCCTGGGGGAGATTGTGAGAGGGTTCAGGGTAAGATGTCACCAGTATGCTGATGATACTCAGCTGTACCTCTCATTTTCAACTGACCCAGGTCCTTCTGTCTCATTACTTTCCCAATGTTTGGAGGCCATGGCGGATTTAATGTGGCAGAGTAGATTGAAGCTTAATCCCGATAAGACGGAGGTGATGGTGGTGGGAAGGGCGAGGGAGGTATTGGCTCCTCTTGTAGGGGGGGGGTCCGTCCTCCTGTAGGCCAGCAGGTTCGGAGTCTGGGGGTGGTGTTGGACTCAGGTCTCCGTCTGGATCGGCAGGTGGAGATGGTGGTTAAGGCTGCCTTCCGCCAGCTGTATCTGGTACGGAGGCTGCGCCCATACATCTCCAGGTTTGACCTGGCCACTCTCATTCATGCCTTCATCACCTCGAGGTTAGACTACTGCAATGCACTTTACATGGGGCTTCCCTTGTTTCTGGTTTGGAGGCTGCAGCTGGTGCAGAATTACAGGGACGGGGCGGCGGGAGCATATAATACCTGTGCTCCGTGCTCTGCACTGGCTGCCTATAGCGTACCAAGCCAGATTCAAGATGTTAGTGTTGATCTATAAAGCCCTGCACGGTCTGGACCCCTCATACCTTGGACCCCTCATCCTCCGCGCCTCAGAGCGATCCCTTCGGTCTATCAGGGACACCTTTCTGGAGGTCCCCCATGTAAAACGGGGGGCCACAATGGAGAGGGCATTCTCGGTGGCTGGGCCGCGGCTTTGGAACTCTCTCCTGGAGGAAGCCCGCCTGGCCCCAGGTCTGTTGGCGTTTCATTGAGCCTGCAAGACCTGGTTGTTCGCCCAGCCCTTCGGAGGGGAGGATGGGGTAGTTGGGGGGGGGGAATTTTATGATATTTTTATATTTTAAATTTGATTGATGGGTTTGTGTATTTTTAAATTGATTTTTTAGGGTATTTTATTTGTGTGTTTTGATGTTGTAAGCCGCCCCAAGATGCCGCAGGCATGAGGGGACGGCTAATAAATATTTATAAATAAATAAATAAATATTCTCAAAATGTTTTTTATTAGAGGTTGTCTTTTGGATGCAAATTTGTATCGGTTTATTTTAGTTTCATTTCCCAAAGTTACTGGATTTAAATGCAGATTCTTATTACAGATCCGTATTTAAATAAATTAAAAAACAAAAAATATTTCTTAAAATAAAAAACATCATTTGCACATGGGCAAATGGCCACTAGGCTGTTTTGCGCATGTGCAACTTTTTTCAAAATGGCGCTGGCAACATAGCTGCCATTTTGGAAAAGAGCACCTGTTCTGCCCATGTGCAAAATGTCCACTGCACATGTGCAGACTGGCTGCCCTTTTCCAAAAGGGTCTGGTGGCCATTTTGTGCATGTGCAGTAATTTTATTTTATTTTAAATCAAAACAAAACAGGCTTGTTGTCACGCTGTTCCCACTTGGTATGGATTAATCCATAATGGCCCGTTCTGTGCAGTTACAGATTTAATGCAAATCTGAATTCCCGCCCCTATATATATATATTTTATACATATGTATTTATTATAAAACTATAGAGTTGGAAGGGACCTAGAGGGCCATCTAGTGCAGGATGACTAAGCTGTAACATTCTGGACAGATGGTTGTCCAGCCTCTTTTTAAAAATGTCCAGTGATGGAGAACCTACAATCTCCCTAAGCAAATTGTTCCATTGCTGAACAGCAAAGTTTTTTCCTGCTATCCAGCTAAAATCTACTTTCCTGTCATTTGAGCCTGTTATTTCTAGTGCTGCCCTCTGTAGCAGTGAAGAACAATTCCCTGCTGTTTTCTTTGTGGCAACCTTTTACAGATTCAAGGGCTGCTGTGTCTCCCCTTCATTTGCACTTTGCTAGGCTAAGCATAACCCATTCGGATCCACTATACACAAGCCGTGATGATGCCCATTAGCATCATATTTGATATTCTGCTCTGAAGATACTTTATAGAAGACATTCTTGAAATGTCTCTCTCATGGACTTTGTTCTTTAAGTATGGATCTATTGTTTGGAATTACGCATTTAGATTTCCAAGTGTACCTTTTTGAATATATGTTCTGAGTTTTTATAATACATCTAATCATAGTTATTTCATATAATATATATATTTTTCTTCATTATTGCCACTGGCATATTTTTATTTTTACTTTTCTGTATTTTGGCTGATGAGATTTTGCGCCCTTAGAGTCCCTCTTCATGTTTTACCGGAATTATACCAGGATGAACTTGGCTGACTGCTGTTTAGTTTTATTTAGTTAATTTTATCATCTCAACTACCAGGAAACTCTATATTAAGATGAACACATCAATGGACACGATGGACCAAGTAAGCCGCACGTTATAGAAAAAAAAACTAAGCGGAGAAAAATATTATCTGAACAGGGAAGAGAAATGGGGAGCCAAATATGTCAAAGATGTTGCGAGTTGAGTGAAAGGCCTTGAAAACAGTTCCAAAGGAATTCTGGCAACCTCCTCAGGGATACAAGTCCATATCACTGTTTCCTGAACTGAGAACACCCTGCCTAGCCTAATTCAGGTGGGACCACTGGAGGAAGAACAAAACAACCAGAGTGTCCTCAAATGCCTTGATAAGAAGCAGAGAGACAGTCGCTCAAATACTTTAAGGCATTCTTTTTGTAGTATATGTTTCACTAGTTTAAAATGAGGCTGGAAATCGGAGTGCATCACTCACATGCCACAGGGATCCAGGGATCATCATCCGGGGCTGACTATACAGTGTCCAGGGTCCCTCAGACATCGGAGTTTAGCAGAGTTACTCACCTTCTGATGCTCCTTCTACAGTCTGTTATTGAGAGGTCCCTTTCCCCCTGTAACTAAGGTTAAGTATGTGCCCCTGCAATGTCTCAGTTCCATGTCTCCCTCGACGTCCTTTGTTTTTCCTCCCTTGTCCATCCTAGAGAGATTTTGTTGAGGTGACTGCAGGACTTGGCAGGGGTGCAAGGGGCCGTTCTTGAGTGGTTTCTGCTCTTTTCTGTCGGGGAGAACCTTGTGGGTGGTGATGGGCAATTGCTCGTTGTCCCCATGGGCCTTCCCCTGCGGAGTCCCACAGGGTTCTCCCCTCCTGTTCAATTTGTATTGAGGCTGCTCGGTGAGATCGTACATCGATTTGGGGTGTGGTGCCATCGGTGGTGCGGTGCCACTCTTTTTCATGAGTGGGTGGTGTGTGGGTCCCAGGAGTGCCCCCCCCCCCCGCCTTCAGATGGGCACGTGGATGCGTGTGGGATGGGTGGACCTGCAGGAGTTTGCCTTGTCTAAAAAAGAGCCTTAGATTACCATGGACTGGAAGTGGGATGATGTGCAATTCTAGGCATAGCAAGGGCATTGGATTCTCACAAGCGGGTAGCTGCTATCGGTTTTCTGCTAGCATGCTGCTTTCTGGGATCAAAAGCTGCGCTAAGCACATGGCACAAGACATGTTTGTACAAACAGACATTATGGAAAAATGTGTGTTTAAGCCAAAACCAAGCAGCTGGCATTATATCTGGTTTTACCCATATACACTCCTGAGATTTTTTCCCCAGTGGGTTAAGGGGAGTTAAATCAGCATAAGGTAGATTACAGAAGAGTAAACTATGCACATGCACGTGCAGCTTCTCGGCTTCATTAATGTATCTCTGTCTCTCCCTACATGCCCCTTGCCTTGTTGCCCCCTCCCCTTGCCTATTTTAGATTGTAAGCTCCTTGGGACAGAGACCTGTCTCTAAGAGCATGACTGTTCATTCAGTGCCAGGCACATTGTTTGTGCTATATAAATAATAATATTCTTGTGAAGTGAACTAACCCTCCTGGAGGGATCACTGGCATAGATCCATGATCAGGACCCTCCTCTTCTTTCCCCGACCCTGATGGCAACGCTGAAGCACCCCCCACCCCTTCATCTCCTACCCAGCCCATGGTGCTTGTACTCATTTTCAAGGTGGTCCGGGGAAGGGAAAAGTTTCCCCCACCCCTGAATTGTTGATGCTTCAGGAAATTGTGCTGGTGAATCAGTAGCTGGCACATTTCCCCCTTGTATGGCTCAGCACTGAATTAGTCGCTCCCAGTACAGCAAGAAGAAGGAGGAGCTGGAGTTGGTGTCCTTTTAGATACAGCGGATGTCCTGACCACCTGTAGTTATTAAAGACGCTTGGGCACTTTTTGTTCTCGCCAAATTCAAGCAAATATGGCCTTCTGAGGAAAGACAATTCTATAGGACTGATGCATGTTTGTAAGGTGCTTGGAAATCCTTGAATGCAGGGCCAGCCTTAGAATTTGTGGGGCCCAGGGCAAAGATAAAATCCAGGACCCATGGTGGCCTGACCCGTGCCCTTGGTTCTGGCCTCTGGATCCAGTTCCTACCCCTAGTACTACTACTAATACTACTAATAATAATAATTAATAATCATTTCTATAGCGCTACTAGGTGTATAGCGCTAGGTTCTATAGCGCTAGGTGTCCAAGCCACTTGGACAGTCAGACTTTTGGAGATGGGTCCCTACCCAGTGGGATTAAAATCTAGGGTGATTTCAGACGTGATGGAGCCTGTATTGGCCCCGTCACGGAATCACCCTTTGATCCCCCGCCGGGATCACACCGGCACATCCAACAGACGTGCCGACTGATCCCGGCGGGGAATCGGGGAGGGGGTGGGGCTGCGCGGTACAGCGTGCGGCCGCATGGCCCCGTCCTCCCGCGCCGCCCGCCCTCTAGGGAGACAGGCGGGCGCCGCGGCCAATGCATTGACCACGACCCGGAATCCTGCCGCAGATTCTGGGCCGTGGTAGGCGGCCAGACGGGATGAGCCCCTTCACCATGGCGGGGAATCACATTCACCATGCGATCGGGGCCGGTCCCGCCTGGACCGCCGATCGCGTGGTGAATGTGATTCCCCGCCGTGATTCACGGGGGTGAACATCTGGGGGGAACTTCCGTTCCCCCCATCAGACGTTACGGTCCCTTGCTCACCCGGTGGGAATTCACTGTGGTTGACCGTGGGATCGTAACGTCTGAAAATACCCCTAGATTGTAAGCCCTCGGTCAGGGACCGTGTCTATCTTATTCTTTGTAAAGTGCCAGGTACATCGTTGGTGCTATATAAATGCTTATTATAATTATTATAATAATAAATAATAAATAATTAATATGGACAAGGATGAGGGGAACAGACAGGGAAAGAGACATACACATTCCCATTTTACAGATGGGGAACTGAGGCTGAGAGGTTGTGACTCAGTTCTGGATCTGAAAAAAATGGAATCACTGAAAAGACTGAGCTCAGGGTAAAGGAGGAGAGATGAGGGCATGTATCCAAGGATAGGGGACAGATCCATGATCTGGACCCTCCTCTTCCTGAGCGCACCCCTTACAGATCCCCGCCCCAACATCTGAGGCCCTTGGAGCTTGCACTAATTTTCAAAATGGCCACCAGGAGGGAAAAGGTTCTCCACCCCTGTGCTTGGAGGAGGCAGAGGACAGTATTCTCTTTATCATAGACATACTTCAGCCTAGCCCAAGCTCTCATTCCTGCAGAACCAGGAAAGAGCAAAAATGAAGGCTGTGTCTATTTTATCTGTCTTCTCTAAGGCAGCGGTTACCATGGTATCTAGACACATTTGGGAAGGTGCTGAAGGAAGTGGGATGCGGCGAGAAGACAGGATGACTTCACTGGAGATGTCGGATATAGCAAAGTCTGGGTTGGAAGTAGGGCAGGTTCAGGCCAAAAGTGGGTTAGGATTAAGGCCAGGACACAGGAGGGCTGGGATCAGGGACAGGGTCTAAGCAGGGGTCAGATCCAGCCTAGGAGCAGGACAGGATCAGAAAAACAAGGTTTGGGGCAAGCAGTCATGAAGCAAGGCACAGGAAATGGCTGATGAACTATCCAACTTCTCGCAGCAACTGGGTGGGGTTGCCACTTTTATCCAGGCCAGCAGCCAATCGGGAGGGCAGGCCTGACAATCCCAGCTTTATCTTCCCACTCTGGACCTGCTCCCTGAATCTGCTAGGGATGGGCATTCAGACTGAATTATGGATTTGAGTCCATTACGGATTCAGATCTGTAATTTGCGGATTAATTACGGATTTGGATTTTCCCACTGAAGTCAATGGGAAACCAATCTGTAGCCCCTAGCCTAGCCGCGGGACAGTGGGTTCCAACCACCCCCAAGGCTCTGGAATCTACTTACTGACCTCGAAGGGCTTGCTTGAAGCACCGCCGCTGCTGTGCAGCCTCCGGCAGGCTCCCTCTCCGCAACGTCCTTCCAGCTCCTTATTGCGCGTGTGCACAATGGCCCCCAGGGCTGTTTCTTGCATGTGAAAAATGGCCACTGCCCTTAACCAAAATGGCAGTGAAGCCTGTATACCACCAAGCCCATTGCTGGCGCTATATAAATAATAAACTAGAAATATTGGTGTAGCAGGTAGGTTCAGAAGGGAGCCAGAGCCTGAATAAAGTGTTTATGTCCCGACTCCCAGCCTGAGTGCAGGGAAGAACAAGCAGCGATGAATTTTCTTAGTGAGGTGATGGGTCGGCAGGAAAATACACAGCAAGTGTTAGAGCCGCCTTGTGGGGAGGTGGCTGGGGGGGGNCCCCACCTACTTTTGGATTTTTAGTGTTTTGTTTTGCCCTGTATATTAATTATGTATAATGTTTATGGTTTTTAAAATTGTTTTTACATTGTTTTAAAGATTGTTGGAAGCCGCCCCGAGCTGCGTGCAGGAGGGGCGGGGTAGAAGTTTTATAAATACATTTTATAAATAAATAAATAAGTTGGCTCCCTGCAGACCCCACTCTTTGGGTTGGTGGGGAGAACCATTTGTACGAGTAGCCCCCACCCCCCGGTAATCCAGGCGTGGGGGTTGCCATCACAGCTCCCTCCACGGTACAGGTTGGCTGCAGAACCATCATATGGGACAGGACGACTGGACCCCCACCATGCAGCAGGATCGGGACCCCTGGGAAGAGCTGCCACAAAACAGCTGATGCGAGGGGGGGGCGAGGCAGAGGCATGTCCTCATCTGGCCTGAGTGCATGCACCTAAATGTCCAAGAACATTATGAACAACAACAACGGGGGTGGGGTGGGGGGTGGTGGTGGTGGAAGGAGCTGACTTAATACAACCCCTAGCAATTACCATAGATACTAGGGGGAGGTTAATCCTTAATGGTGGACCACATCTAATACAGTCGAGGCATTTTCTCCCCCTTGGGAATAACCCCTCCATCAATAGTCCAAATTTACAATCGTTCTACAATAAGCAAGGGTGGGACAACATCACCCAACCATAGCTGGATCCCTAGAGCCCCAGCTAGCTTAAGAGGAGAAATACTCTAATGTGTTAATTGGATACCTAGCATGCCCTGGCAAGGGTGCAGCTACTAGACAATACTTGTAGCCTTCAACCCTTGCTTGATGTGAACTCTGGTTTGTACGGCCAGACTTTAAATGGTAGCAATTGCTACTTGTTCCTCCCTCTCTGCCAATGATGAAAGAAAGTGATAACAACCTTCCTTGCTAAAATCTAGAGCCTTCTTAAGCAGCGGTGTTAGCCACACTACCCGCAATGAATCGTAGTATGGGCATCTTAACAAAAAATGGTCCATAGTTTTGACCTCCGCCAGTGAGCAGCTACATAACCGCAGGCCATAGGGTACTTGTTTTTGTCTCCCCTCTAGTTGAGCTGGAAGCACGACTGAGTATACAGTCTACGCAGTTGCGGATTGGTAAGGGTATCCAAGTATATTTCAAATTTGACCTCCCTTTTAAAATGACTTAAAAGGGGTGCTACTCTCCATTGGGCAACAACTGCCAAATCTACTTGGTGGCCTATATCTCTAATTCGTAGATACAGTTCAGCCTCAATGACTTTTAGGTTTTTGCCCGCAAAGTATTTGAATGAAAAACCACAGGAAGACAAGAGCTGGAGTAAATACAATAACCAGGGGTAAGCTCTCAGGCTCACAACAGTGAGCTCTTCCCTTAGGCATAACAATGGCAGATCCCGCTCCTTCTGAGCTAATAGATGTAACCAGAATTTGACATAAGAGATCCTGGTCAAGAAGCCTATGGAATTGGTACCCGTCTCTGCGCGGAGAATTGCACCCGGAATACCTGGGCCAACTTTAAGAAGTCGGCGCAATAACTTATTTTGCACTCTCTCTAATAAGAGTATATTAGGAGTGGGCATCAGCTCCAGACCAAAAATGGCCGTAGCCTGGATCTTAGCACAGTAAACCTCCAAAAACGTGGAGAAAGGCAACCCCCTTGAAATGGCTATTGCCCTACTAAGGGCTTGGGCAGCTTGAGCAGCTTTGTTAGATCTTAGTAATAGTACTAGTAAGATTTATTGCCGCCAAAGCCAATAAGAACAATGTAACAAATCCCATGTCGTAAAACAAATGACCTATGGCTTGGGTATAACAATAGCAGTATACATAATGCATAGACATATATATATATAAGCAGCATAAATAAAATTGCCAATATAACCCATTACCAGGTAAAATACTGAAAGGGATACAATAAACCAATAATTTAATATTCTTAAGCTTAAACCTTGAACAATGCCATGACTTAATCCTCAGATTCAGGAATGCATTTGGACTGGAGAAACAATTGTCGTACATGCATAGCNGGGGGGGCACGGAGTGTGGGAGTGGTGGGGCCTCTGCCTTTCCCTCACTCCTGCTGCCCCCCTCCCGCCAGGACCCAATGTAAAAAAAAAACCCAAAACACCAAAAACAAAGTTAAATCGAAACCCACAGGGCCCCCCCAAGTGCGGGGCCCTGGGCGGCTGCCCCTAGCCGCCCCACAGTAAGGCTGGTCCTGCGGGGAGGGCTGGGACTAGTCTACATTCAGGGGGCAGAGCCAAACCCAACATCTATGTGACGGGTCAGAGAAGGGGAACGACCGAGTGCGTCGTGCGGAAAGCCAGCGGGGATTGAACCTAGTGGGGGAGGCGGTTGAAAAGCCAGGGTTGCTGAGCCACTGCCGCCCCCCACTCCGGGGATTCCCCAGGATGGGCGGGAGCTCTTTTGCCTCCACAAAGTTTACACCTGCCTATAGCGTCTGTGCAGGCTCAGCCATGCCCAGGCTCAGGCCCTGGGTTGCCTGGTTCAGGAGGCTAGCCCAGTTGAGGTGCATTAAGGCCTGTGCTCCTGTGCTGCCTCAGCTCCTCCGCCTCCCAAGCCAGCGCTAACTCTCCTTAAAGGGCCAGGCCCAGGCATCCCACCCCACCCTGCTACAGATGGAATGTCCCCCCACCCTAGCATCAGATTCAGGGGACACAGCTGCACCAAGAAGCATCCCCCGACCCCAGCTTGTGGGCCCTGGTACACCAGCAGCTTCTGTCTCTGTTAAACTACACCCGTGCCAATCTCTCCCTCACCCCCCTTGTCGCAATTTTGCAATCTCTCCCTCTCTGCTTGTGTGATGTACTTTATGGGCCGTCCCTATATTGTTGTAAGCCACCCTGAGCCAATGTTGGCATAGGGTGGGGTTAGGGTATAAATCTAAAGCTTTTGGATACTTGGGGGTAATTTTTTCTTATAATGGTTCCTGGAGGTCCCATATAGAATCGGTAAAGCAGGAAGCGGGCAGCAGTATAATGACCGTGGAAAAATTCTACTACGGCAAAGGGGGTCGACTTTTTACTCCACCTTCCAAGGTTTTCAATAAAAAAATACTAGCAAAAATTTCTTATGGGGCACAGGTGTAGGGGTATTCCTTAAAAATTTCAGCAATTTTGGAACCCCTACAGATGAAATTTCTGAAAAAAATATTGGGAGTCCCNCAGTTTACTGTATGCGGACGATATTGCCATACTGTCCCAGACTAGGGTCGGACTGAATAGACAATTGGCCTGTTTCTTGAATTATTGTAATCAAAATCAATTACAAATTAATTATGAAAAGTCTAAGATCTTGGTTTTTGCTCGGTTTCGTAAAGTTTACACCTGGCAGCTGGATGGGCATTTAATATCGCAGGAGGAGGTCTTCAAATATTTAGGGTTGTATTTTCAGACCTCGGGTTCATGGGAGGTTCACTATGAAAGAGCACTAACCGCTGCCAGATGTTCCTCCTTTGTTATCTTAAAGTGTTTTCAAGGCAAATCTGCATTGACTTCGGTAGTTAGAGTTTTTAATGCCAAAGTATGTGCTCAGCTCCTTTATGGGGCTCAGTTATGGTTTCCTTACATTTTGAGTGGTCTGGGCAAGATGGATAGTGTTCAGGCATCTTTTTTGCAAAAGCTGCTCAGGGTACCGAGGGGCACCCCATATGCAGCTATTAGGCTGGAGGTGGGCCAACGTAGTTGGTCCAACATGGCTTTGTTAGATCTTACATGGAGATGCTCATTCCAAGAGCCTCTTCTAGTGTAATTTACTCCAAGGTAAGAAAAAGAGGATACCACTTCTATCGAGCCTACATTTAGCTTTCACAACCGTGGGCGAATGACCCATTCTGTGTGGCCCCCCAGGAAACCCGGGGGACTTTCAACACAGCACCCCCGGCCAACTGCAGGGGTGGGTTCAGAACCCGGGGAGTGAGGCGATCTCATAAGTAGGCAGAGCCCAGGCCGTGTAAGGCTTTATAGGTCAAAACCAACACTTTGAATTAAGCCTGGAAGACTATTGGCAGCCAGTGCAGAGATCGGAGCACTGGTGTAATGTGCTTCTGGCGGCCCAGTCCCACCAAGAGCCGGGCCGCCGCATTCTGCACCAGCTGCAGCTTCTGAGCCGTCACAATAGGTAGCCCCACGTAAAGCGCATTACAGTAGTCTAACTGAGAGGTAATAAAAGCATGGATGATCGTGGCCAGGTTAGGAACCGAAACCAGCGGCCGCAGCCGCCGCACCAGATGTAACTGGCGGAAGGCACTCCTCACCACAGCCTCCACCTGGAGATCCAAGCAGAGCTACGCATTGAGGCGCACCCCCAGGTTCCGCACCTGGGAAGTCAGTGGAGGACAGATCCCATCAATCGAGGGAGCTGTCATCTCCACTGACTTACCCACTAACATCACCTCCGTGTTGTCAGGATTCAGTCACAGTCGATTAGCCCTCATCCAGTCCCCCACAGCTGCTAAACACCGGGTAAGCACTGAGACAGCCGGGTCTGGGTCGGTCGAAAATGAGAGGTACAGTTGGGTGTCATCCGCATACTGATAACACCTCAGCCCGAACCCTCTGATCACCTCACCAAGTGGCTGCATATACATGTTGAACAGGAGAGGGGACAAGACAAAACCCTGCGGAACCCCACACGAGAGGTCTCGGTAAGATGAAAAGCAGTCACCGAGTACCACCCACTGAGTTCTCCCAGTCAGGAATGAGCGGAACCATTCAAAACGATCCCGCCCACCCTCGCACTGTCCCGCAGGCACGTCACCAACATCTCATGGTCAACGGTATCAAATGTTGCCGNTCTCTGCGTCTCTTTGGGGGGGTGCGCCGACAAATGCTTATTATCCTACGCTTTGAAACTGAACGCCTCCTTTGGAGACACATTGGTTCACAAGTGCTGGCAAGTGGAAGTTGTTTCTACGGATTTTCCCTGGATGAATTATGTTAAAAGTCAGTTAAATTCACTGGGTCTATCTCTCTCTTTCCTAACCCAATTCCCCTTGAAAACAAGTATAAAAATATTAAAAGAAAGATTTTTTGATGTGGAATTGCAGGTGGGAAGGTCGGTTGGTTTGTCAGTCAAGACCGCCCCACAATATGGACTCTTTCTCCCTCTGAAGGGAGATTACCATACAATGATAATAATCAAGTCAATGCAGGGGCCAAATGCTGCCGCCATAAACCCCGGGAAGGGTAAGGCAATGGGGTGTAATTGTAAATTTTAACTTCTATATTCTTCTTTGCCTAGTATTTATAGATGTCTCTGTGTCACTTATTCCTGTTCCGGTTTTAAGTTTATGTTGAGAAGTAATTTATTATTGTATTTGCTTATTTTTGTTACGGCCCATGGCCAAACAAATAAATAAATTATTATTATTATTATTATAAATCTAAAGCAGAACAATAGTAATAATAATAGACCTGTCAATCAGCCGGCATTTGTAGTCCCTGGGAGAGAAGAGTACTCTCAGTTCACAAACATGATGAGTAGCTCTAATGAGCAAAGATCTAATGAGCAATCTACAAGTCAGGAGTCTCCGGTACGGAAATCTGTGCAGTTTGCTAGGCCATTCCAACTTCACACAGCTCACGGAGACGGTGATCCTGATCTGTAGATTTCTCAGCTGTATATGTGCTCGTTTATAACTTTACCCCTTGATCCTTGTACGTTTTATTTTGGGTGGGGGAGGGTGTGTCACTCTTGACAGTTTGATTAGGAACAAAGTATGGCATTGCTCCATTTTAGAACATAGGTGTTAATAATCTACCTTTATTGTTCCGTTTCGCTCTTCTGCACTTGAGACTACTCAGCAGTGATGAAAGAAAACATCATTTGCATTTCTTAATATTCTGGTTGTCTGGCTTCTGCCATTCACTTCAGGCTGATCCCACGAAGAGCCTCAGACGCTTCTGTCTGATTCCTTTGTATGATTCTGTTTTACCCTTTTTAAGGATTATAACTGCATTGTCCTTGGATTGCAAGCTGGTCTTTGTTGGAGGCAAATAAAAAATGTGTTTAAAAAAACAAACTGAATCAATGATCATTCAAGTCTTTCTGGATAATAAGCTTCTTTTTTTGTTTTGCTTTTATGTAATTCAGTCTCTTTCAGTTAGGAAATGTTGAGGATGACATGTAAGGGTACCCACTACAGGTTGAGAACTGAAAGTTTTTCTGATATTTCTCCTCTGCCAATGTCAAGCAAATTTGGAGATATAGTTAACAATAAGTGCATGTTTGTACGGAGGTTAGGTGAAATCTGAAAGGACATGAAAGCTTACACAGGCAGATACACTCTGTGTTTGGATCAGCTGAGGATTCAGAGTTTGATGTGAATACCTTGCAACGGAATACTCCTGAGAATAGAGAAGTTGAACTCGGAGAGATTAAACAGCTCATTGCGATTTCTTTTTCTTTTTTTCCCTGTAGAGTGTTAAATACTGAAAGCTTCATTGGTTTTGTTTTTAACCACTTAGAAGTTAAAGGTGAAGGAGAGATGCTTTGGTGCTGCCCTCAACTGAAATTTACATTTAATTGTTCTGTTTTTTAAAATTATTATTTATTTAACCAAATTTATACCCTGCCTTTCCCCTAAGACTCACAGTATCTTACAGCACATAAAAATGGCATCTAATCTAACCCTGTCCCCAACTTTATTCCTGCCTGCCAAATGCCTGGCCAAGCAGAAAGGTCTTGTGTATTGCTTCTGGATGATGATGATGATGATGATTAGCAAGCATTTATATAGCGCAAGCAATGTACTTGGCGTTTTACAAAGTAATGGAATAGACACGGTCCCTGCTCTAGGGCTTACAATCTGAGAGATGGGGGGAGTGGGGAGACGAAGGAAGGGGAACAGAGAGAGAGACAAGGAGTGTAACATTCATGAAGATGTGAGGTCTGAGGTGCACGTNCGAGGCGGGACAAAAAAAAGATAATTGGACATATGGGGAGAAGCCCTGATTCTAGCCTGCTCTTCTTGTATGCCAATGTCCACAATCCTAAGGGTCGCTTCCCGAGCAAAGGAAGCCAGATCTTTCCCCTCCCAATAATCTCTTCCAAAACCTATGTGGCAAAGATATCTTTCAACGGCTAGAACCTATCCACTCTTAAAAGAGTCCTTGTTCCAATACTGGGTCATTCCCAGCTCACTGCGCTTCATTTTAGCCCAGAAGCTCACCACAAGACCCCAGGCCGTACAGTTTACTGTATGCGGACGATATTGCCATACTGTCCCAGACTAGGGTCGGACTGAATAGACAATTGGCCTGTTTCTTGAATTATTGTAATCAAAATCAATTACAAATTAATTATGAAAAGTCTAAGATCTTGGTTTTTGCTCGGTTTCGTAAAGTTTACACCTGGCAGCTGGATGGGCATTTAATATCGCAGGAGGAGGTCTTCAAATATTTAGGGTTGTATTTTCAGACCTCGGGTTCATGGGAGGTTCACTATGAAAGAGCACTAACCGCTGCCAGATGTTCCTCCTTTGTTATCTTAAAGTGTTTTCAAGGCAAATCTGCATTGACTTCGGTAGTTAGAGTTTTTAATGCCAAAGTATGTGCTCAGCTCCTTTATGGGGCTCAGTTATGGTTTCCTTACATTTTGAGTGGTCTGGGCAAGATGGATAGTGTTCAGGCATCTTTTTTGCAAAAGCTGCTCAGGGTACCGAGGGGCACCCCATATGCAGCTATTAGGCTGGAGGTGGGCCAACGTAGTTGGTCCAACATGGCTTTGTTAGATCTTACATGGAGATGCTCATTCCAAGAGCCTCTTCTAGTGTAATTTACTCCAAGGTAAGAAAAAGAGGATACCACTTCTATCGAGCCTACATTTAGCTTTCACAACCGTGGGCGAATGACCCATTCTGTGTGGCCCCCCAGGAAACCCGGGGGACTTTCAACACAGCACCCCCGGCCAACTGCAGGGGTGGGTTCAGAACCCGGGGAGTGAGGCGATCTCATAAGTAGGCAGAGCCCAGGCCGTGTAAGGCTTTATAGGTCAAAACCAACACTTTGAATTAAGCCTGGAAGACTATTGGCAGCCAGTGCAGAGATCGGAGCACTGGTGTAATGTGCTTCTGGCGGCCCAGTCCCACCAAGAGCCGGGCCGCCGCATTCTGCACCAGCTGCAGCTTCTGAGCCGTCACAATAGGTAGCCCCACGTAAAGCGCATTACAGTAGTCTAACTGAGAGGTAATAAAAGCATGGATGATCGTGGCCAGGTTAGGAACCGAAACCAGCGGCCGCAGCCGCCGCACCAGATGTAACTGGCGGAAGGCACTCCTCACCACAGCCTCCACCTGGAGATCAGGCGGAGCTGCGCATCGAGGAGCACCCCCAGGTTCCGCACCTGGGAAGTCAGTGGAGGACAGATCCCATCAATCGAGGGAGCTGTCATCTCCACTGACTTACCCACTAACATCACCTCCGTGTTGTCAGGATTCAGTCACAGTCGATTAGCCCTCATCCAGTCCCCCACAGCTGCTAAACACCGGGTAAGCACTGAGACAGCCGGGTCTGGGTCGGTCGAAAATGAGAGGTACAGTTGGGTGTCATCCGCATACTGATAACACCTCAGCCCGAACCCTCTGATCACCTCACCAAGTGGCTGCATATACATGTTGAACAGGAGAGGGGACAAGACAAAACCCTGCGGAACCCCACACGAGAGGTCTCGGTAAGATGAAAAGCAGTCACCGAGTACCACCCACTGAGTTCTCCCAGTCAGGAATGAGCGGAACCATTCAAAACGATCCCGCCCACCCTCGCACTGTCCCGCAGGCACGTCACCAACATCTCATGGTCAACGGTATCAAATGTTGCCGAAAGATCTAACAGGACCAATAGGGTTGCGCGACCCCGGTCCTTTTCATGGCGGCGATCATCCACCAAAGCCACAAGTGCTGTCTCAGTGCCATGACCCGGACGAAAGCCAGACTGAGAGGGATCAAGATAACTGACGCAGTCAAGATGCCCTTGGAGCTGCTGAGCCACCACCCGTTCAATAACCTTCCCTAAAAAAGGAAGGTTAGAGACAGGCCGATAGCTGGCAGGGGAGTCAGTGTCAAGCGATGGTTTTTTGAGCAGAGGCCGAACCACCGCCTCCTTGAGGCAGCCCGGCACTCTGCGCTCCTGCAGGGAGGTGTTGACCACCCCGGCCAGCAACGGCCCCATTGTTTCCTGGCAGGTCTTAACCAGCCAGGACGGGCACTGATCTAATTCATAAGAAGTGGCTCGAACCGCCCCAAGGACACCCACTACGCCAGCGGGTGTCACCGACTGAAAGTGATCCCACAAAATTGGACAAGCCGGGGCTTCTACACCCTCTATAACCGCCACCGTATTAAGTGCGACATTGAGGTCTTGGTGAATATGAGTGATTTTCCCCGCAAAATAATCTGCAAAACGGTCACAGTGGGCGGATGATGACTCAACCCCAGGGTTGAGGGAGGTCGGACTGACCAGCCCCTGTAAAACCTGGAACAGCTCCGCCGAATGGGATTTAGCGGATGCTATGAGGGTGGCAAAGAACTCCCTCTTTGCTGCCTGCATAGCCACGGTATAGGCTCATAAACTAGCTCTGTGCTGCAATCTGTCGGCTTCAGCGCGAGAACGACGCCACCATCACTCCAACCGTCAGTTTTGCTTCAGCATCCACAGCTCCTCGGAGAACCAAGGAGGCCTGCGGAGCCTCCATCTGGGCAACGGACGCCTGGGAGCCGTTCGATCAATGGCCTCCGTCAGCAGGATGTTCCATAGCTTGACGAGGTCATCGATGAGACGGTCGTCGAGGTCAGAGGGTAACTCCCCCAGAGCGTCTAAAAACCCCACTGGGTCCAACAGCCTCCGGGGGTGGACATGCGCTAGAAGGGAGGTCTGCAGAAGGTAATGATCCGTCCATGACAAGGGCCCCATTAATGGAGCACCTGCCTCAAGGCCAGTGCAAAACATGAGGTCCAAGGTATGTCCTCCAAGGTGTGTTGGGCCGATGACCCTCTGGGACAGACCCATGGGACAGGCCCATGGTTGTTAGAGGCAAGTCCCTGCCCTGAGGGGCTTACAGTCTAGAACATGCTGTAAGCTGCCCTGAGCCTTATAGGGGAGGGGGTGTGTGTCATATAAACTTGAATAAATAAATAAATAAACAATAGAGTGGACAAGGGAAGGGGCCCATAGCAGGAGCGAGGGGGACATTCATGAAGCAGAGAAGTTACAGGTGTGCGTGCTTAGCCTAATTACAAGGGGAAGAAGGCTTTCCTAGAGATGGGGAAAGCCTAACAGAGAGAGGCAGCAGAGTGTAATGTGTTGAGGCAGGGAGTTCCACAGGGGGCAGCGTGGGGGAAGGGACAAAGACAGTTTAGGGAGCAGGTGACTCTGAGCGGTGGGTGAGGGTGGTGGTAAAGGAGGAACAAAGCTCCAGATTTAAAAGCTCCCTCTCCCTGAAACCAATAGTAGCCTGCCCAAAGTACTTCAAACACAGTCGAACCAAGTCAGTCGTTGTTAGGGCCAGGCTGTGAGCAGTTGTCAGGGTCAGTAGGTGGTTACTGTCCCCTCCCCTTTTTCGAAGGAGGCAAGGGTCTTGAATTATTGTACGCAGCTGATAGTATCCTAGGACTAGATGCAGCTTATTACCATAAAAAAACACCACCTTTATTGTTCCTCGATGATGGATGGATGTAAATAGATTGGCAGAAAATAAATCGGCAGCATGCATTCGGTTAGGATCACCAGTGGAGGTTCGGAACTTTGATAAAAATCTGTGGAGTCGGGGGATGATCTTTTTGATGGATGGTGCGTTTCGTATTTATTGCAGCACGCAGTCATTGTCATCCCAGTTCAAGCCATCCATCCATCTAGTCCCGTATCTTATCTCTAACGGCAGCCACCACCAGATGCTTCAGGGAATGGTGTGACAGCCCTGAAGAAGGCAGATGTGGAAGAATCACCCCCTGGGGTGTCCTCGAGTCTCTGCTAATTCTTAATAAAGATGGATTTAAATTCGGAGGCATGAGGGCTTATACACCGGCCCTTTTAATCGTTTGTTTTCATTAGCAGTTATAACCCTGGATAGCTTTGTTATCCATTCATCTGTCTAATTCAGAGGAGTGTGGTCCAAATTTGGCCCACAGTTACTTTTTATTTGGCCCCCGTCTGGTTCCTGGACTTGGCCTGTGGATCCAGTCTCTACCCTCCAGCACTGAAAGAGTGAGCTTGGGGGAAGAGCAGAGATGAAACTTGGACCTGGCTGCTGTCATTCTCATCGTAACCAAGCCAAGTACGTGCACCTGAGTCCTCGCATCTTCATGAATGTTAGACCCCTTGTCTCTCCCTCTGTTCCCCTTCCTATGTCTCTCCCCAGCTCCTGTCTCTCAGACTGTAAGCCCTAGGGGCAGGGACCGTGTCTATTTTATTACTTTGTAAAGTGCC
>QEPC01006909.1:800149-859249 GCA_003113815.1 Sphenodon punctatus | reverse complement strand
TCCTGTCTCTCAGATTGTAAGCCCTAGGGGCAGGGACCGTGTCTATTTTATTACCTTGTAAAGTGCCAGGTACACTGCTGGCGCTATATAAATATTTGTTAATAATAATAATAATAATAATAACTTGTGAGAAATTGTATGGGGCTGTAAGGTCCTCTGTGTAGGATTTATGCCCTGGTTGATTTGTAAGCCGCCTCGAGCTAACTTGTTAGGAGACACTGGGATATAAATAATAAATCAAATCAAATCAAGGTAACATGATAAATCTTGTCTTGGATGGAGGGGGCTGGACTAGATGACTCCTAAGGTCCCTTCCAATCGATAGCGACCTCAATGTCTATGGCTCCATCTTCAAAGGGTGTGACCCCCTTCCGACCATGGACTCCCAGCCCCATGTATTATATGGGAACATCCGTGCGCGCTGTAGTTTAATCCCAGAACACTCTGCACAACCCTAGAGGCTGGCGTGGTTAGGGAGGCGGAGATGCCCTGGCCCCCGGTGTCCCCTAGCAGCCAGCCCTTAATCCCAATCGCCTTCCTTTCCCAAATGACATCACCCCGGAGCCCTCCTCCTGTTTGTTTCGCTCTCCCATGTGTTCCTCGCCACCTACCTTAGAGGGAAAGGGGGCGGGGGAGGGATTGCTGGACACCCACAGCAACCAATGGGAGAGGGTGGGGAAGGGGGCGGGGGCTGCAGCCTTACAGGGCTAGGTGCTCTGCTCTGCTCGGCTCGCTGACAATAGGGGAGGCTGCAGAGGGAGAGGAGGAGCGGTTGGGGTGCTGCGTGGGAAACGGTGCATTGCCCGGAGAGGAGCGCAAGGAAGAGGAGCCGGGAAGGAGAGAAAGAGAAAGTAAAGCAGCCGAGAGAGAGGTGAGTCATCCCTACGCGTGACCCCTTGGGGATCCCCCTCTCGCACCCCAGTTCTCCCCCCCCCCCTTAGACAGACATGCCTGAGTAAGGCTCACCCAGAGGCCAGCCTCGGTCCCCTGATCTGGGGAACTTTTTACGCAGGGCGCAGAGAGACCGAGCCAAACTGAGCCACTAAGTTTCCCTGGGCTTGGGCAGGGTGGGTGGGTAGGATCTGTCTCTTTGTGGGCTGTGGGGGGGAGAAGAGACCCTCCTGCCCCTTTTCCTGCTGCCCACGGACGCTCTCATTCATTCAACAAAGGGAACCGGCTTGCCTGCTTTCCACCCCGCCCCAGGGAGCAGAGAGAATGGTGTGTGTGGGGAGGGGAGGGTTTGTGGACCCAGCAGCTCCTGGCTTTGTTGGGGTTCAGTGACCAGAGGGAAGTTGAGACACTTGGCTTTTCATAGCTTCTGGGGCTAGTTGGCTTGGGGCTTGAAGGGGTGCGGGGAGGGCAGGTTGGAAGGACAGCAGAGGACTTTGGGAACCGGGTACTGTGAATTTGCATAAATGTGCATGCATTGGCTTCATGTAAATGCAGGCAGATTTAAAAGAACAGCTGTTTGTTTTTTAAAAAAAGAAGCTTTGGGTAGGATGTAGGTGAGTTGGGCTGGAATAGGCATGGGGGTGCAAGGGTAGTTGGGCATACACAGGGGGACTCCTGGGGGGCAGAGACTGTCTGCTCTCTCCTCTCCCCCCTCCCCTGCAAGATTCCTGCAAAGGCAGGTAGCATAAAGGTGAGATAGTTGACTAACCCTGCAAATTATACGCCACAGGCAGGGACCTCGTCTGTTTCTATGTTCTGTACAGCAGAACTGGCGCTATATAAATGTTTATAATAATAAAAAATGCCCAGAGATGATGCTTGAAGATCCTGAGACTTGTGGGGCTCAAACCCTTAGGTGGACGGCAAACCCCGAATGGTGGTAACACCACTTTTTGGTTCGTTTGTTTGTTTAACAAACTGAGACAGCTGGGATGTGGTGGGGAGAAAGTTCAGAGCTGAATTTGGGGATCCGAGAAAACGAAAAGATGGAGTGGATGGGTGTCTAGTCCCGGTTTCTGAAGTATGGCGTGACCAGAGAATTGGGATGGACTCGCTTGTCCCTGGGCAGGGAGTGTGGTGGCTGCAGAGAACTGAGAGGGGGGGAGGTTCTGGAGCCAGGTGAGTAGAAGGAGCGGGAATGATTTGGAGAAGCAATCCCCTTTCCTCGAATAGACATTAGGGATGGCTGGTATGTGTGCTGGCAGGGGATTGTGCTCAGAGCACCATTAAAGTCAATGGGAGCCTTGCCGAGGATTGCTTTAGGCCACAAAAAAATTAATCCTACATCCAGTGAAGTCATTGGCAAAACTTCCATTGGCTGGAGGGTGCTCTTTTAAATTCCTATCCCACCCTATCTGTTGACTGGAGTGTGCTGTTAGTTTATTTATCTATTTTAAATTCCTATCCCACCCTACCTCGTAAGGCTCAAGATACATGATGATGATTTAAAAAAAACAACCTAAAAACTACAATAAAATCCCCTGGGAACCTCACCACCTCTATCCCTGCCTGCCAAACGCTTGGCCAAAAGAAAGGTCTGAGTTTGTCTCTGGAAAATGTTTGGGCTCTGCTCAGTCTCCAGGGGAAGGAAGTTCCGCAGCGCTGGGGCAGCAACCCAGAGCGTCTCTCTGCGCACCCTTGGTGTATGAACTTGAGGGGCTGGTCGCACCTTGAAGAGGGAGCTCTGCAGGGAACGTGGCGGAGGAGATGGTCTCTCAGATATGCAGGGTGTGTAGTGCCCATGATCTATTTGATCTAGGCATCGTTTGATCTGCCAGGATCCCTGCTGCTGGCTGTGGTGCTTTGCCACACCTGGATCTTCCGAGAGGCTTCCCTGCTGCACTGAAGGAGCTCCCCTAGCTCATCTGCTCCCCGGAGACACTCCCTGGGGCACCTCCTCAGAGGTGATTTTTGAAAGGCTGTTCCCCTCTCTAGACCATGATCTACTGGAGACTAGCTTGTGATCTACCAGCAGATCGCTATCTACCTCTTGGCCACCCTTGCTTTAGGGCTTTAAATGTTAAAACGAGCACCTTGTATTATGCTCGTAAAGCTGTCGGAAGCCATCGCTGTAAACGCAAAGTGTGGCATACTGCCCCAAGGGTGGGTGCGTGTTGTGCCTGGTGAACGGAGACGGTTTAGCAAGAAGTGCTGAACTTTCCTTGAGTCAGAGGAACCGAGAACAACTCAAGTCCCTGGGCCCTGCACAACTCAAGTGCAGGGACGGGCCCTGGGCCCTGCACTGCTTTACCGGTCCTGTGTCCGTCATCTTTGCACCTGAGTCTCGACAGTGAAACGGTAGCTGCTCTTCGGAATCTCAGCAGCCAGGACTTGCTCTGGCTCCGCCAGCCAATCATGAAGAGATCTGGATGGTCCATGTGTGTGTGTCTCTTACGCCTGTTGACCATGTGGAGATTTTTAGTATGTTGCCTTTGGGGTTAGGAACTGTAGCCACTTCCTCAAAAAGCTCGTGGATCCAAAGAGTTTAATTGTCACAGCTACTAGTAGTGTGGCGGTATTTTTTGTCTCTTCTCGTTCGTAGGGGAACGTTATGTTACCAAGAAGATGTTGACATAGTGGTGGTTGTGTGGGAGAGACCATTAGTACAATGTCTTGTATTGTTCTCATCGCTGGAGTATCGGGATGTGTTGCACATCAGGGGACTGTAAAACCCCAAACGGAGTAGGGTTGGGTTCTTGGTGCTGCTTGTTGGGAAACAGTGTTTGCAAGGTACCTTGGCTTCGGTGAGATCTCCTTTCATTATAAGCATTTCTATACCTCAAGCAATGTACCTGGCACTGAACAGTCTTTAGTTAGAGACATGTCCCTGCCTACAGGAGCTTGAGACGCAAGGATGAGGAGAACATAGGGAGAAACTGGGATATAGTCATGAAGTTGCAGGTGCGTGTGCTTGGCTTTGACCTAGTTTCTGAAGAGAGAGGGCACTAGAGGGAGCATCAGTGAGCAGTTGGTGATGATGGGAGCCCTATCTAATATTTCCCCTTCCAGAACAAAAACCTTGTGAGAAGGTTTTCTACAGGAAGGTCCTCTATCCTTTTGCAGGCCATGCTGACAAATAGTACTAGCTTCACGAGCCATTCAGGAGTTGGATGCAAGGGTGTCCAAAGGGTGTGTGTGTGTGTGCTCAAGACTCGGAGCAAGTTACAACAAATTAATTTAAAAAAACACCACACAAGATAAATCCAAATATTGAAATACCCAACTAAAACCAGTAAAAGCAAATAATATCCCCCACCCTACCCCTGCCTGCCAGATGCCTGGCCAAACAAGAAGGTCTTGTGATGATGAGCAGGCTCTGGTTCAGATGAGCCTCCAAGGGACGGGAGTGCCATAATTATGGGGAAGCCACTGCGAATGCCTTGCTGCATGCTCTCGTATGAACGTGATAGGTAGATGGTCCCTTTCAAGAGGGTATTCCCAGCTGACCTCACAATGGGAGAGGTGGCCCTCTCGGATATTTGAGGCTGAAGCCGTTGAGGGCCTTATAGGTCAAAACCAGCGCCTTGACTTGTGCCCGGAAAGCTATTGGCAGCCAGCGCCGACTCTGGAGCACCGGTGTCGTGTGCTCCTGGTGGCCCGCTGCATTCTGCGCTAGCGGCCGCTTTTGAACCATCACCAAGGGCAGCCCCATCTAAAGGGCATTGCAGTACTTTAGCCTGGAGGTTACAAAAGCATGGATGATGGTGGCCAGTTCCGAATCCGATTTAGAAAAGTCACAGCCTTCCCACTAGATGGAGTTGGTGAAAAGTACTTCTAGCCACCACTGCAACCGGATAGTCCAGTGGATCCAAGAGGTACCCCCAAGCTGCCAACCTGTGTGATCAAAGGAGGCCAGTCTCCATCAATGATGGGTGTTCCAACATCTCCCACGTCATAAGGTCAGCCAACAATCATCACCTGAGGTTTTTTGTCTGGATTGAGCTTCAGTGAGCTTGGCTGCCGTAGGGGACTGGATGCAGGCAGGCACTGGCTAAGCACCAAGACTGCAGGATCTGGGTTGGATGAAAAGTGGAGGGAGAGAGTTGGGTGTCATCCGCATATTGATGGCACCTCACTCCAAATCTTCAAATTGGCAACGTGTGTAGATGAAAGAGGGGAAGTAAGGAAGCAATACTCAGTCTGGGAAAGAAGCACTGTGATTCAAGCACGCTTCTTGAGTTGTTTGGGTTGGGATTTTGTGTAGAGGTGATTTGAAGGACATGGGCAACTTGGAGAGGATATGGAGGAGAGACAGGAAGGCGATAAAGGGTTAGGATGAAAGTCCTATGAGGAAAGGCTGAAAGATTTGGCTGTCATAAGCCTAGATAGAAAACTAAAGGGGGCATGATAGCAGTTTCCAAATATAATAATTTTTTTGATAGCATCCCCCTGCCAAATAGTGCTTGGAGCACATCAGAACTTTTTTTTTAAAAAAACAAACCCAAACCAAATCCACAATAAAACAACTTAAAATTAATATAAAATCCATTTAAAATGGTTATAAAGGTGGAAGGAAAAGTACATTAATTAATTTTATTTATTCATTAATTTAAGGGGAGCCAGCAGTTTAACCTCTAAAAGCACCTAGAGAATAGAAAAGTCTTTAGGTGCTTTTTGAAGGTCAGGAGGGAGGGATGGAGATGACCATCTTGAGGGACTCAGTTCCACCCGCCGCGGCAAAGGTCCGATCGCCTGCCAACAACGTAAGGCATCATTGCAGGAACCCTACATAGCGACTGGTATCTGAGCACAAACATCCTGAAAGGATGCAGCTGAAAAAGATGGTGAATGTTTGGTCTCTGCTTTCACAGAAGATTGAACAAGAGGGAATTAGCTTAAATTGCTGGAAGGTAGAGTTTGGATGAATATTAGTAAAAACTTCTCAACTGCAAGAACAGTTGAGCGATGCAGTAGGTTACCTAGGGAGGCTGTGGGATCTCTTCCTTGGATGTTCTCAAGACCAGGCTAGAGGAGCATCTGTTTGTCTGATGCTGTGGGTTGAGGATATCCCGCCTGGGAGCAGGGGGTTGCGCTAGACGGTCCTCGAAGTCTCGTCCAGTTCTGTGAATGAAGCGTACTTCCAAGAGGGGAGGATAAAGATATGACAGAGGAGGCCCCTAGTCTTGTTCTGCTACCCTGGCTGTTAGCAGCTTCCACTTCAGAAAAATCTCTTGTGATTTGTAATGATTGTTAGGAATGAAAAGCCCAAATACTTGGAACTTCATTACTCTGGGAAGGGCCTGCTTCAGCACTTTTTACATATAACCTGGGATTGGGAAGTGGGCGCAGAAAGTTGTAACTTTTCTCTTGACACAATTTATTTGGATGTGATATACCCTGGGCCCCATGCATCAGTGCTTTGCCTGTACTCTGTGATGTTGCCCCTCTAAGCTTACACTGGTATAAGAGCAGCAAATCAGCTGTGAAATATGCAATTAAAAAAAGCATCATTATAATTATGCTATATTGAATTTTTAAATGTTTTTAATTCTGGAACTTGCATAATTTTAAAATTATGCTATTTTAAAAAAGCTATTTTTACCTAAGGCTAATCCCCTTTACCTAAGGCTAATCTCCTTTTCAGTTTGGGAAGGAGCACAGCAGATTGGGAGACTGCAGCAACCTCCAGTTTCCTCCTGAACCTGCAATTGTTGGTAGTTAGGA
Organism: Sphenodon punctatus; assembly: GCA_003113815.1. NCBI lineage: Eukaryota > Metazoa > Chordata > Lepidosauria > Sphenodontia > Sphenodontidae > Sphenodon > Sphenodon punctatus. Next base: position 852,634 of record QEPC01006909.1, on the reverse strand, counting down.
TTGGTACCCAGCACGGGCTCCAAAATTGAACCCGAACCAAGTCCGATCTGAACTGGCCTAGATGCATCCAGGTGCCTCTAGGCCTGATTTGTCCCTGTGGAGTACAGTGATGTCATGCTGCTTTGTGGAGGCAGGGTCAGGGCAGGCCCTCCCCCCCCTTTCCTGGCATCCCCCCCCCCTTGGAGTGTTGTGATTTCATGGCCCTCTTTGGTGTAGGGGGCATGCCATTAAAGTGTTCCTGTACTATGTGGCCCCCGCCCTGTGACCTTGCGGCGCTCTGTGGTGTGGCCCCTTGCCAACAGTGAGTTGAACCAAGCCCGAGTCCAAGGGGCTTAGTCTGGAGTGGGAGCTGGTGCTTTACAGAGAATAAGATAGACGCGGTCCCTGCCCGGACTTGGCATGCAGAGGCAGTCAACCTAGGCCTTGTTTTTTGTGGGGGCTCTGTGAGAAGGCCTGCCCATGGCCGCTCTTGAGAGAGCCTCGGACCTCTTGTCACCACTACTCCCAATCTTGAGGGAGGCCCACACCCTTTGCCGCTACCACTACTCCTGAGGCCCTTCTATTGCAGCTGCTGAGGCCCTCTGTTGCAGCTGCCACTTCCGAGGCTTGCACAACTAGTGACCGGGCCCCCTCAGGAAAAGCTGGTGGTGGTGGACCCCTTGGGAGTGGTGCAGTCAAGTGCTTCCCAAAGGGCTGCTGCTTGCCCCCCTTCCACTACCCTGAAGATGACTCCACTCTCTCCTAGTCAGGCCTCACTCAAGCTCTGGCCCAGCCCCTCCCCTTTACTTCAGGTCCCGGTTACTGTGAGGATGAACTCAAGAGCAGTCTTACACCAACCATGCGAGGCTGGTCATGAATGCTCCCATTTTACAGAGGGGGGTGGCTGGGAACTGAGGCTGTGGGGAATGACTTGCCCAAGGTCGCCCAGTGAGTTCATGCCACAGATGGGATTTGAAACCTGGTCTGAGTCCAGCACCTTCACCACTAAACGGGTTCTTACTAGACAAAATAATGGCTGGGCAGGGAGAAGTGGAAGCATTGTCCCCATTTTAGAGATGCAGAAAACAAGCAAGTTGGTTTACTGTAACCAAGCCAAGAACGTGTACCTGAGTTCTCGCATCCTCATGAATGTCACTTCCCTTGTCTCTCCCTCTGTTCCCCCTTCCCTGTCTCCCCGCCCCCTGTCTTTAGATTGTAAGTTCTCAGGCAGGGGCCGTGTCTATCTTATTTTTTTGTAAAGCGCCAGGTAAATCGCTGGCGCTATATAAATGCTTATAATAATTAATTAATAAGTTGCTTGCTCACTTCCACGCAAAGCTGGTGGTAGAACTGAGAATGGAACCCAGTTCTGCTGGAGCCTGCCCCTGTTCCTTAATCCAGTCTTGCAAATGCCTGGTTGCCCTGTGTGACTGAAATCATTATCTGGGTAGTCGTCTGCCAAGCAGAAATAATGGTGCAGCAAGGGTAGCTATGTCTCTGGGAGGAGGGGGAAACCTGGTCAGGAAAAGGGACTCGTACATGAGCCTCAGGTGGGAGTCAGAATTGTTGGAGTAGAAGGGACCTCCAGGTTCATCTAGTTAGTCTAGAGGCGGGGTGGGGGAACAGTTCCCCCTTCTTGGGCCCACTTGGATAGTTAGTACAGGTTCCGCGGGCTGCATTGAAGTTGGGGGTGCACTCAGGAAGAGGAACATCCAGATCATGGATCTCTCCTCTATTTTGGAGTCCTGAGCTCAGTCTTTCCGTTCTTGGGAGCAGGAACTGGATTGGGGCCAAATCAAACTAGCTGTGGGTTGCATTTGACCCTTGGGGTCAAAATTATTTAAAATCTTTGTCCAGTTTGCAAGACTGCATATTGTCACCCTCTGCTTCTTGTCCATCCTAAATTGTAAGCCCCTCAGGGCAAGGACCTGACTCTAATCTCACCAGGAACACTACTGGTGCTATCGAAATCAAATAATTAATAACGTCCTTAATATTCCAGATATGCTTCCGTTGTGTAGATGAATCCTCAACAGCCAGATCACCGTGTTCTCATTCCATTAATTTTTTTAATTTTTTTTTTTTTTTTTAAAAAAGGATCTAAATTAGCAGAAGCATTCTTTCTACTGAGGTTTTCTCCTTTGTTGCAATCGTGGACCTCTGATTTCCCCCCCGCTCACCCCTTTAAACAACGCTGGTGCAATCGCTGCAATAAATCTTCAAGCTGGATAGTCATTAAGACATCCCATAGCTCGAAATGGTATACGAGTGTGTTAGCCAGATTTGTTTTGTTTACCGATTGGATTAGTGGGGGAAAGAGGAAGGAAAATATTTTTCATTCCGATACGGCGGCCTTCAAATAGTGGTGTTCTGTTACAGTGAATTTTTTCCCATTTGCTTATAGAAAGCCTTGTGGTTTGTGAAATACGAGAAAGATGGACTGTGCAATGCTTTATACTTGTCTGTAGCCTTGAACTGGAGCCCTACTGGATCCAAACATCCCCAAGTGACTTATAGTTCTTAAGATCAAAAGGCGCCACTGCAATTATCCAGCCCAGGGGTGGGGTGGGGGCGTTTTCAGGCCCCCGGGGCCAAATGTAGCCTATGACTAGTTTTTAATGTAGCCCCTTTCCAGTTCCTGGCTCTAGTTCCTACTCCCAAGCACTGAAGGACTGAGCTCAGCGTAAGGAAATGGGGAGCAGGGCCTGCACACAAGGAGAGAGTACAGATCTATGATCTGGATTGTCTTCTTCCTGAATGCACTTCTTCCCCCTACCTCACTTCTGTGTGAGCACATGAAGCTTGTACTCATTGTTACAGTGGCCCCTGGGAGGCAAAGACAGAGCAGGTATCCATGGCATAGAGAGCCATGGTTTGGACCCTTCTCCACTCCTGTACATGATCCTTAAGTGTGTCCATCACCAATTGCAATGCGACCCTCGGAACTTGCACCCGTTTTCAAAGTGGCCCCCAGGAGGGGAAAGGTTCCTTACCCCTGATCGACACCATCTCTGAAAGATGTTTGTGTAACCTATTCTTAAAGGTCTCTGGCGACAAATGATTCCATTGCCTTACTGTCCTGGGAGAGAGACTCCATATTAGGAAGAATTATCAAACTTTTTCTCCCTCTCCCCCCCCCCCCTTTTTTTAAATTTGAAGCTTTCATAAAACCCATTATTAACTTTGTAAAGGAGTGCTGTTGAGGCCAATAACATTGGGTTGAACTAGAGCCGATTTCTTTACAAAGGAATCTGCTCTCGATTTAAAGACTTTGGGTGACAATGAATTTATCATTTCCCGTGTAGGATTGTTCCAAGAACTTGGCGTTTTTACTTCTGAGGCAGCTTGAATTCCAGTCTGAACTTAGTCAGTTAAGTCTCTCTCTCCAGTTCGATAATAGTTTATCCTTCATCCTAAATCTTCCTTTAGACTGGTTCTTGCTTTTGGAGAATCTGGTTAAGCCTGTGGTGGCAAAATTCCACCCTTAACGAATGCCGTTTTAAGCTATTGGAAGCCGCTGGAAGTGCACGAGAGCAGCGGTGTGGGAGCAGGATTTGGGCTGTCGTTTAAATCTTAAAGATTAAAATTTGTAATACAGTAGAAGCCTGTCTAGTAGGATGCCTCGAGAGACTCAGAAATATCCCAAATAAGCTGCTGTCCTATTTAAAGGAAAGCTGACCTTCAGTTATGACTATATTCCAGAGATAGTGTGGTCGCTGTGTTGGCCCCAAGTGACACAAGTGGTTTGAATACCTTGTATTGGACCAACTGTTGTGGGTGAGAATAAGCAAGCTTTCAGGCAACACGGGGCCCTTCCTCTGTGTGACCACAGGGGGAGAGACCAGTGGGTCTCTCTTCCACCGTGATGGGGTTGAGAGACTTCTCTGCCCCACTCTAGGCTAACTGCGACTCTTTCCCCTCTTACGCTCCCACTGAACCAGCTCAGTCCAGAACTGTCCAGCCCATAAGGGGTTAACTCTTAAGTCCCCTTGCCTCCGAGTTCCCCGTAACACCAATCTCTTCTCTAGGTCCGTTTCAGCTTGAATGGCTCAAAACCTCCCCGAACTGTGTTACGCCAAAGTAGGAATCACTTAAGCCCCCAGGCTTATTTAAAGGAAGCTCTGTTATAAGAATTTATTTATTTATCTATTTTAAAATCTCACTACCCTGCCCCTCGGGGCGGCTTACAATTCGTAAAACATTAGAACAACAATTGAAGTTAATGTACAATACAAGATTGTGCTCAGAGGGCAGTATTAAAATAAACACAAAAGATAACGCAAGACTAACTCGCTCAAGTTCTCTCTCACCCTAGACAAAGGCCTCTACAAACTTAAAGTCCAGTTCTCTCTTAAACATGTCTTCCCAGCCCTGATGTTAGTAGAGGCGGGCATCTGATCCTTCTGGGTTACAGTATGTGAGGAAGGGCCGTGTGTGGCCCCAAAGCTTGTTTATTTCCAACAACAGTTGGTCCCATCAAAGAGATCACTCAAACCACTCTCTCTTGATGATGATACCGCAGGTATAACTTACAGACTGCCCAAGCACGGATTTTATTCCTAACTGTGAAGAGAAAAAGTATAGAATTCTGTTGGATTGAGGAGGATACACATCACTCAGGGATTTTGCTCCCCCTCTGCCACCACCCTCGCCTGCCCCAGAATCTCCTGCTTGCTAAACTGTCTTTGCCCCGTCTCCCGTGCAGCCTCCTATGCCTGGAGCTCCCTCCCTGAACACGCATGTTCTGCTCTCTCTCTTCTGACCTTCAAATCCCTCCTAAAAAAACTTCCTTTCCTGTGATGCTTTCTCGTTCTTCTCACTCCCAAGGATCCCTTGTTTGACTCTCTTTGCTCAGGATTAGGGGTGGGGGGCGTCCAGAGGGAATTATAGATCCGGATCCTTATTACGCATCTGTGTTATGGCTCCTTAATGAATTGCCTGTTGTGGTTTGGTACAGATTGATATGAATTAACTGTTCATCACAGGCAGTTATGGATTACAGATTAATCCAAATCTGTGATGCCCATCCCTACTTGGGATCTCCTCCTCCTCCTCCTCCTCCTCCTGTGTAATGAAGCCAAGTGCATCCACCTGCAACTTCTCAACTTCATGAATATCTCCCTGTCTCTCCCTATGTTCCCCTCTCCCTTGTTTTTTAGAGGTAGGACGATTGGCAAAATCTCGGTTCTCGGTCTGTCTGTTTTCTGCCGGTTCTCAGTTCTCTTGGTATCGGATTTCTAATATTGCGGATTTCCCATGGGGAAAATCGCGGTGTTTAAAAAATCCGATTATAAAAACCAGTGTAAAAGATGAGATACTGCTGAGAACTGAGAAATAACAGGTATCTGATTAATCCAATATAGCCATTATCGGCTACTCTCGGTTCTCTGCCGTACTGAGAGTTCCATCCCTGTTGTTTTCCCGCCCCTGTCCCTTCCAGATTGTAAGCGCCTCGGGGCCGGGGCCTGTTTCTCATAACAACTGTTCAGGGCCAGGCCCGTTGCAGGAGCCCTATACAAACATCATTTAAAAGGAGAGTAATTGTGTACTGATTCCATGACCGTGGCCAGAAATCTGGATTCCCCCAACCTCCGAAAGGGCAGGGCAGCTTGCACCTTGTATTTTTCTGTGCAATTTGGCTTAGATGGGCCACTATTTGCAACTCTTGAATGAAGATGATTGCTCTGAAGAGCAATCTGTGGTGGTACCGTGTGTCCTGATTAAGGAAAGCAATTTCCCAGTTAAGTGATATAAAGAGCATTAGGAGGACCCATCTTCTGGACCAGAAGCAGCCAAGAGGTGGTGGTGGTGGTATTGTTTATTATTTTTTATGTAGCACCAGCCGGTGTACCTGGCACTGTATAATCAGGAGTTATAGATGGGTCCCTACCGCCAGGGGGCTTACAATCGAAGAGACATGGGAGAGGTGAACATAGGGAGAGACAAGGATACATTCATGAGGTTGGGAAGTTGCAGGTGCACGTGCTTCACTTAGTTACAGGGAACAATAGATTGCAATCTATTCGTAGATCACAAGCTGGTCTCCGGTTGATCATGGTGTGAGGAGGGGGAACCCGCTTTCTGAGATCGCCTCGAGAGAGGGGAGGAGGACTTGGGGCTCAAGGAAACATCTCTGCGGAGGAGACTGGCTAGGAGAACTCCTCCAGTGCATGAGAGAGGACTCTCTCTAAAGGGGAGTGCGCCTCTCCTGAGGCCAGTTGAGGTGCCCAGAGCTGGGAGCCAGCGAGAGGGAGAAAGGGTTTGGGTCCTGGAGTGGCAGGGCCAGCAGGAGAGGTTCTGTTAGTTCTCCTGAGGCCGACGCGTGCATCAAGTCGATCGTGTGTTCCATAGGTCTGGCCACCCCTGAGAATATGTCGTGTCTTAAGTAGTGCTCTCAATTAGCAGTGAACCAATCGGGCGGAGATTACTGCATATGCGAGATGGGCAGAGTGGCAAATTTCCTTGCCCTTTGGGTGAGTGTTCCAACTGGGGGGGACATGGTGCTGTCTATAGAACCAGCAGGCAGGACTGGTGCCAAAATGTTTTGTCCTGTGCTGTTTGTGGCCTACAGGAGCACTGCACGACCGGCCGCTCGCTCTGTCCAGATCCGAGACTTTCCTTGTGTCTCAGACGTCAAGTGTTTTATCTTGGATACAAGGTGAAATTCAGTGGGGGGGAGCTGTTTATATACGCGGTACAATTGACCTTGCGGGCCCGAGGTATGCAGGAGGCCGGAGAATATATTGAGGCCCCACTAAAGGCGTTATTAAACAGCCTGCCTGAGCATCCACGTTCAGAGCTGAAGAGATCAGGCTAGTAGTACCCACAGTCAACCAGGGGCCTATCGTGTTTGTGTAAAATAATATATCTGTATATATAATATGACAGGGGTTCCCAATCTTTTTCCAGTAGCAAGCACTGGCATGACCTAAGGGAGTACTTGGGAGCGCTGCATAATTTGCATGAATGATTTGCATAAATATGCATGGATTAAGTCTCCCCTTGCAATTCAGTTCAGTCCAAAAGGAGGCTGTTTGGAAGTGCTCCCGAGCACTACAGACAGCTGGCTTGCGGAGCACTTTCATTCGTTTCCCGAGAACCAGGTTCCCGAGAATCCCTGATATATTGTGCCTACGCCTACTATAGGCCCCTGGGTTGTGGGGGGTGGGGGGACTAGCCTGATAGTAGGGCTAATGGTACCTAGATCTACAGGAATTCTGTTTGGGGTGCATCAACCCAGATGATGATGGGGGTATTTTATACTACTAGTCTAGTGGGTAGTATGCTGTCAGATCTACAGGCCCCCTGAGAGCCTACTGGGTACGACTAGCCTCAAATTCTCAGAAAGAGCGAGAGAGAGAGAGATGAGAATTTAAAGGCAGGCAGATGCATCCAGCTTTTAAATGTGCAGTATTGATGAGTTCATCTAAAATTAATAAGACACTGTTACTAAAGCTTCATAAAGGGTGAAAATAAACTAGACAATAGCCCACATTAGCATCCACCGGGTGGGTGTTCCCTTGCCGTTCTATTAGGTGTTCGCTGGATGTTAGCCCGCGCCCCCCCCCTCCCCCCATGCAGCCATCACTTGCTCCCCACTCATTGCGTCATCCAAGACATTGCAGGCCAGTTGATGTCTTATTAATTGGGTTCACCTGCATCCAGGTCCACCAGCACCATAGTCACACCTAGTGTGGCTGCTAGAGGGAAGAGAGTGACACTGCTCTCAGGTGACAGAAGGCTGAGAGAGGGAGAGAGCTCTGATGGAAAGTGTGGGGGTCACAACCAGAGAAGGCTTCTTCCCTGGCCGTGACCCTTGTTTCCATCCGAAGCAGCACTTCCGTGCTTGGGCGGTTGCAAGAGGAGAGAGCAGGGGTGCAGGAAGGACCTTCTCCAGAGGATCTGTCTGTGCCCGGGCTCCTCTCTCTGTTTCAGAGGGGAGCAAAGGAGGGGCGAGGCTCTTCTGGAAGATCTGTGGGACTCCTGCGCTCCTTGGTTCCTTTCCCAAATGGGGGGTGGAGTGCAGGTGCAGATCCTCTGCAGAAAGTCCTTCCTGCACCCCCGCTGTCTCCTCTTGCTGCCGCTTCTCAGCTGAGAGAGTGCGATTGCTCTCTCCTCTTGCAGCTGCCCAAGCACGCGAGTGCTGCTTCTGATGGAAAAGGGGATCATGGCCAGGAAAAAGCCAGCCCCCCTCCGTTCCATCAGAGCCAGGGATCGGGAGAGGGAAAGCGCTGAGTGACGCCACCGGTAGCGACTACCGCCTGGACATGAAGTGCAAACTTGGGGCTGCCTGTTTGTTAACTCGACACACTAAGGAGATGTGAGTGGAGACTGCACAGACTAAGCATGGACTCCAGAGAGCTATTGTCTTGTTTGATTTCACCCCAAGTTTCACAGCTCTTTCTGGAAACAGAGTGACTTGCACGTAGTGACCTGAAAGTGATAGAGACAAGAACCGTCTTGAACGCTGGAAATGCTTGCTTCCTTCACAGACCACAGATCAGACTTAACTCTTTGAGGGTGTCTCAGTTTCCTGCTGTGCGTAACATTCTTGCTAACTGGTCTCTGCCTGGCGTTAACCGTGGCCCAAAAGAACATAAGTAGCGCCATACTGAGTCAGACCAACGGTCCATCAAGCCCAGCATCCCGTCTCCAACAGTGGCCAATCTCGATCGCATGGGAGAAGAGCCAACAGTCACGATGGGCAAATCCATTCCCCGTTGTTCACTCCCAGCTCCCGACAGTAAGAAGTTTATCTCATAAGCTACTTGGTTAATAGCCATTAATGGACATATTCTCTAAGAACGTATCCAGGCCTTTTTTAAACCCATCTGTACTACTGGGCTTGACAACGTCCTCTGGCAACAAATTCCATAAGTTAATTATGTGTTGCATGAAAAAGCACTTCCTTTTATTTGTTTTAAATCTGCCGGCAGCTAGTTTCATGGAGTGTCCCCTAGTACTAGTCCTATTTGAGAGGGTAAATAACCGTTCCCTATTTACTCGTTCCACACCACTCAAGATTTATAAACCTCTATCATGTCCCCTCTCAGTCTTCTCTAAGCTGAAGAGACCCAGCTTGTCAAGCCTCGCTTTGTACGGAAGCCGTTCCATACCCTTTATCATTCTTGTTGCCCTTCTCTGTACATTTTCTAGTTCAGCTATGTCTTTTTGAGATGGGGCGACCAGAACTGCACACAATATTCCAGGTGCGGTAGCACCATTGATTTATATAGAGGCATTATGACATCCTTGGTTTTATTCTCTATCCCTTTGTGAATAATTCTTAACATTCTGTTTGCTTTTTTGACTGCTGCTGCATATTGGGCTGAGGATTTCACTGTGGTATCCACAATCCCTTCCCAGATCCTTTTCCTGAGTGGTAACTCCTAGCTTAGTAGCTAGCATTGTGTACTCATAGTTTGGGTTATTTTTTCCTATGTGCATCACTTTGAGCGGTGCACATAGGCATCTCAGAAGCTGTGAGATTGCATATTTTCACAGTGCCGGCAATGTTCTTGTCTCTAATGATGATTCAGTCCCAGGTCCCTGCCCCAAGGGGTTTACAATCTAGGATGTACAAGGGAGGGGAAACAAGGGAGAAAGGCACATAGTGGGGGACAGGAATACAGTCATAAAGTTGAGATGTTGCAGGTGCACGTGCTTAGCTTGGCTAAAGAGGAGAAAGAGACCCTGTGTTCTTGGTGAACTGGTAACGCTGTAGCTAACGGCCTTATGCAAAGGGAAGGGAGAAACATTTGTGGCTGCCTTGTGGCTTTTTTGTTTTTGTTTTTTAATAAAGAACCATAAAGGTATGTGTTTGTATATATTGACATAAGAAATGCCATACTGGGTCAGACCAATGGTCTGTTGAACCCAGCATCCTGTCTCTGACAGTGTCCATTCTCGGTCACTTGGGAGAAGTACCTGACAGGCCGTAATATTCACTCCCAACCCCCAAAAGTCAGAGGTTATGCTTACTTTCACATTAGAGGACAAGGTCTGTTGTCCAAGGCCTCATTCACAAAACTCCCCCCTCTGCAGACTTGCCACACATCCCTAAATCTGTGTTCGTCTCCTCCCATAGCAATGCATTTGCACAATTTCTCATCTCCCTGCCTCTCTTCTTTTGTAGTATTTCCCTTAATGCTAAGGTCATGGAGCAATGCCTTTATGATGTTTTCTGAATGCCACAAACCAATATGGAGCAGGGAGGTCCCTGCTTCAGTCTGCTCTGGCCACAGCTGTATGGTTATTTGGAGGTAGGAGGCAACATAATAGGAAACGATGATTTGGTGGATTGAAGCTTGCTAATTCAACGATGATACGCACAACTCCATTGTCACTTGGGAGAGACAGGCCCCTGTGAGTGAACTCTTTTGCATCGACTGAGAGAGCACACACCGGTTACTAAGGGGCATGGGATGTGGAAAGAATTTCCTACAGTACTCTGCGTGGAGTGGACGTGGTATGAGATGGAATGGATATGCTGGAAGATCGACAGGAATTCTGTTGTTTGTGGAGCATCAACCCAGACCGTGATGGGTGTGTGTGATATTTTATACCACCAACAACGATGGTGTTTGTATACCACACCAACAATGGGTGCTTTTAGACAGCCAGCACCAGTGCCGCTGTTCTGCCTCACCCCCGGGTGACCTGTCCGTGTAAAGGCAGACTGCTCGGGTGTCGGGCGAAGCAGGTGCTGCTTACTCTGGACCAGCTCTGCTTGCGGTACTCCAGAACGTTTAGGAGCACTGCGAGGTGGAGCAGGCTGCCCAAAACCCAGAGCACCAGCTGGGGTAGGAGCAGCAGTCTGTCTACTTGGTGGACCGCTGCAACTTAGCTTCAGGCAGGGGATTGCCATGCTGACTCCATAGAGCAGCGACCAATCTGCCCACAGCTCTATGGTATGGGAAGGGGGAGGGGTGTCACTATGTGGGCTGCGGCAGCGCCAGGTCCGTTTAAACCCGGCATTGTGCGTGTGTGAGGCAGGGCTGGCCACCCATGGAACAGGTCAGGAAGTGGTCCATTGAAAGACACCCAAAGCGTTGAATGCTGCACAGTCGTGATTAGAAATGGGTCCCTGCCCCAAAGGGCTTACATTCTCGGATAGACCAGGGGAGGGGCAAGGGATACATTCATGAAGCTGAGAAATTACAGGTAGATGTGTGCGCGCTTAGCTTAGCTACAAAGAAAGGAGGGATGAGATGGTATAAGGAGAAGCATAAATGAGCTGTCGGAGGGTGAGGAGTTGGGAAGGGCTTGGCAGAAGAGGTAGGTTTTTAGGAAGGGTTTGAAGGTTGCGAGGGAGTGAACAGTGTGTGTGCGTTCAGGAAGGGAGTTCCAAGATGGTTAGGGGAGCAGGTGACTGCGGGGTGCAGGTGAGGGTGGTGGCAGCGAAGGGGTGAAGTTCCAGGGTGGGAAGACTGCAGGAAATGAGGGCAGAATAATAGGGAGGCGCAAGGCCATAAAGAGCCTTAATACACCTTGAGAAGACATCTTCTGCATAGGGAAAGCAAGTGGGTTTTTTCGATGCTGAGTAGCTTCTGGGAACATGAGCCTCGGAATGCAGTTACGGAGCTGTAACAGCAATGCGATTGCAGTGCTGCTCGACGGCTCCAAAGCATGGGATCCTAAGAAACCATCCTAACCGCAGATGTTTAAGGAAAATACTCAACCTAAAGTGGCCAGCGCCAGTTCTTGACAACAAACAGAGCAGCTACCGGCGACGGAACTCATCGGAAAGAGAAAGCTCTCCTGGCGTTGGAAGTCTGACTAGAATGGAGTCGTGTAGATCAATAGCTTGGGCCACGGAACGGAAAAAGAAAACCAGGACATCCACGTCTTGGATAGCGTGACATGGTGGACAAAGCTCTCGTCCAGCTGGGCGTTATCTGAAGCGTGGTTCAGACGATGTCAGTGGATCAGGAAAAAATGGAAGAATCTGGTGGTTGCCTCATGCTCTGCTTGGAATGAAGAGAACAAATGGTCTCAGTCTGAGTTTGTGCTGCTGCTTGCTCTAAAAATGTGTTAAGCTTTTATATAGCAGCGGGTACAGTGCTGGTGCTTTACAATCAACCATTATAGACAGGTCTCTGCCCCAGTGAGCTTACAATCTGAGAGACGAGGGAGGGGAGGAGAACAGAAGGAGAAACAGGAATACATCCAAGAACATGCAAAGTTGCGGGTGCACATCCTTAGCTTGTATGGATGCAGGCTAAGAATGCAAAAATTGCCATACTATGTCGGACCAATACTTAATCCCCCCACCCCACCCTCCCGGATCCACTTTCTGGCAGGGGCTAGTACCAAATGCTTCATAGTGAGTGTATGCGAAACCACAAGATAACTAAAGAGTGACATCTCTTGTTCACTCCCCTCCCCCCACCCCCTTCTAGCAGACAGAAGCTGAGCAAAACTCTTTAAGTATGAGGCTGTACTAGGCTAATGGCTGTAGATCAGCTTTATTATCTTCCATGAATTTATCTAATCCTTTTCTGAGACCAGTTATGCTACTGGCTTTCACAACCCCAAATGGTAATGAGTTCTGCAATTCAGTTGTACATCATGTGAACAAAGTACTCTCTGAATGACTGGTCTGATTGATCATGATAAGCAACATGGAAGTGAAACCTGGTGAACCAAGAGAGGTGTGTTTATTTTTTGGAGTAGTCATGCCGTTTGGTTTAAAGGCTCTTGGCTTACGTTGCATTTACAAGACCGGTGCTAAAATATTTGAGATGCAGACTTCCTTGGTAAAGAAGTCTAGCCCTGCTCTCCTCCGCGGCAGGGAAAACTAAGCAACCTTTTACTTTTCCTTTACAAAAAATGAGATGTCCTTCTTTTTTGTAAAGGCAAAAAAGGTACAGCCACCTCTCCTGCTTCATAGAGTTGCCTTTGGAGCAGAGAGATGACCCATAAAAAGACCACACTTCTTGGAACATAGTGTTCCATCTTGATCCAGGTGCTGTCTTTGACCTGATGAACTTCAGTGATTTTTAAAAAGAGCAGGGTAATGGTAAACTTTTAGCACAAATCTCTGTACCTTTTTGGTGTTGAATACATTGCTTTTAGTTTCCTGAAACTGATGTGAGCTTCTCCGCTCCAGAAGTTCATTCTCTGCAATAAAAATTGCCATGAAAATAGATGGCTTCCATTGAAAAGAAGATGCAAACAGAAACACACTAGACTGTTCCGAGCTGTTCATTTTTACTGTTGCTCTGTTGTTTTTGAAGCCGTATCTAGAAGCCCCAGTCAATGGTGTTTGGTACTGCGGCCCTGCCTCACCTTGTGACGAGAGATTGATGCCACCAACCGCAGAGGCACAAGGAAACAATGAGAGAAACTCATAATGAACCAAATCTTGAATTGCATAAAATGAAAGCTCTTATAGCTGACCTTGACTTTTTCAAGTTAGCAGGAAAGGTAGGTTGAAAAGCTGTCTTGCTGTGAGCTGAGCATGTGACTGTTTTTAATAATTTTTTTAGAGGCTTTTAGCAGCTCTGGCTGTAGGTATGGTTTAGCTGCAGCTGCGGTCCTTTCGGTCTACTTGATTCAAAGAATATAATACGAATGTATGTACGTCTTTAATTGGATGTAACTCTTAGGGCATCATTGAAAAGGAAGATACTGTAGGACCATCTTCTTTTAAAAAAACAAACCCAAATCTCTCTTTTTAAAAAAATTATTTATTTAAATTTGTATCTTTCTCATCCCACTAAAAGCAGGCTCAGGAAGGGTTACCATAATATAAAGAACAAATACATTATGCATTCAAAGAAAAAAGCAGGGGAAACCCAATTAAAATATACCCATCCCAGACCACCAAAAGCCCACCTAAACAAAATGGCTTTACGCTGGTTCTGGAACACACCCAGGCTGGAATTTTGGTTAATCTCAAGGGGGAAGAGAATGCCACAACAAGGAAGCTGCCGCTGAGACTGATTCTGCCCACGCTCTCGCTGTCCGTACTTGGCACGCCAAGGGGATGGCTAGAAGGCAGCTCCCGGCTGACTAGAGATCAGAGTGGGATATAGGGGAGGAGGAGATCCCTGGGGTACGCTGGGCCCAAGCTTTGTAGGGCTGTATAGGTCCAAAAGAGCACCTTAAATTGGGCCTGGAAGGCTACAGGAAGCCAGCCTAGGTCGTGGAGTACTAGTGTATTGTGTTCCTGGGGAACTATCTAAAAATAAACTTTATGAAGAGATGATGGCTGAATATTGTGCTGCATATTCCTCTGTCAGCAGCCAAGCCCTTCGCCCCACCCCCAATGCATCTAAAACCAGACGTGCTGGTGGTGGTGTGGCTTCCTGGGTCAGGGCGCTACTCTCAGGAGGGGTAGCAATATTGCTGTCTACGAAGGTAAATGCAAATGTTAGATCTATTCCCATAGTATCAAGAAATTGTGTAGCTTTAGATATAAAGCTGGGTAACTTTATTCTGGGTAACTTTATAATAATCAATGTTTATATTCCTCCAGAGTCATCTATGTATTACGGACCCATCATTTGGGAACAACTTAATGCTTTGATAGGCCGTCTGGCTCAATCGCACCCAAATAGTATGCCTTTACTAGTGGGAGATTTGAATGCGAGAACAGCCATTCTTGACTCTGACATGTCCGACTTTTATTTACAATCCTGGCTCTAGATTCTATCACGGAGCTCGTTGGACACAATTGTGAACAAGCACGGGAAATGCTTATTGAAGTTAATTACAGAGCAAGGGTTAGTGATTATTAATGGGCGTACACCCTCGGACCTTTTTTTGGATTATACCTTCAATTCTCATCTAGGTGCGAGTATTATTGATTATATTCTTACCCCCTGGTCTAGCTTCTCTAATATTATAGATCTAAGAATCTTTAGACCAGAGGGAAACCACTGTCCAACTTCTTTAGAACTAATAGCATCAGGTGTTAAAACTTTACCTACTTCTGGATTAGCTCCTTCTCATACATGCATTGTGACTAAATGGACACCTTCAGCTGCCAATGATTTAGCGCATTTATTCTCCTCTCAAGATTGGTTGAGATGACGAGCTGTCCTTTTAAATACTGATGACCATACAGATTTCTGTGCTGGTCTATCAAGTATGTTTGATCAGTGTTTATCATATATTAGTAAGCCGATTCCTCCTCAGAAGTCTAATGTAAGGCCTCACTCTAGGTGTTGGTATGATCAAGAGTGCAGAAAGGCAAACTTAGGAACACATGGCGTAGATACTAATTAGATTGTGATTTGGAATATATGTCAGCAAAGGGAGAGAATATTTTAAGTTGCTGAGGACCAAGAGGAAACTTAAAGCCTCCCAAACCTGGGCTGAAATACAGGTAGCTGCAAGACTTCAGGATCCAACCAAGTTTTGGAGATTAATAAATAATTGGAATCAGAAGCAGGGTAGTGTTAGAGAATCCCAGATTAGAGGATCAATGGGTCACCTATTATACTGCAATGTTTTGAAGTTCTGGGAATCTAACTTTCCCCCAAGATAACAGCTTGTTAGGTGATGAATATACGGACGAATATGTCCCCATATTTGTACGGTTACTGAAACTCAAGTGCTTGAATCCGTTAATAAATTGCGGCCAGGTAAGGCTCCTGGAGTAGATGGTATACCTCCCAAATTGTTTAAATGTTGTTTTTCCTGGTGGGCTCCACTATTTGCGAAGCAGCTTACTTTAATTAATTGTACTAAAAATATTCCAAAGAGCTGGAAAATGGCGGTAATTGTACCTATATTTAAAAAAGGAGACCCGCAAGATCCAGCATGCTATAGACCAATTAGTCTCCTCCCAATAGTAAGTAAGCTGTATACACGTATCCTCCTTATGGTATTAGAACATTGGGTTACTTCACATTTTGTGCTAAATGAAGAACAAGCTGGTTTTTGCCAGAAAAAATCAACAATAGACAACTGCTTTATTTTAACACATTTAGTGGACAAATATGTGCATATAAGGAGAGGACGACTCTATGCCGCATTTATTGATTTGGCTAAGGCCTTTGACTTGGTGCCCAGAAATTTACTCTGGCATAAACTCATGAAATTGGGAATCTCGAGTCATCTCCTAGATTTAATTGTAAAATTACACGAAGACACTAGGCCAGTTGTTAGATTGGGTTCAAATGGCAGAATTACAAGGTCCTTCTCTCAACAACAAGGGGATTAGACAAAGTTGCCTACTGACCCCATTGCTGTTCAACCTTTTTAGAAATGATTTAGTCCCTCAGATTTCGAAAGCTAATATTACTCCTCCACGAATAAAAGAGTACTTTCGATCCTCCTATATTCTGATGACATTGTGTTGCTATCCCAAAATAAACAAGGGTTGCAGCAATGTCTGGACTCTCTAAATGTCTACTGTCTAAGGAATTCCTTGATTAATATTAATAAATCTAAAGTAATGTGCTTTTGGCACTGCGCGCACTAAGCATAAATGGTCATGTGGCACACAGGAGATGAGTTTAACATCGCACTATACTTATTTAGGTTTAATATTTGCAAATAGGAGAATATGGAAGATAAATGAGAGACTAGTAGCGAAAGCAATGCAATCAGTTGGAGGTATACTTAGATTATATTATGCAGCTCCAGTAGATCAATTACTAAATATCTTTGAATTAAAGGCCCTCCCACAATTACTGTATGGAGGAGAAATAACATCTGTGGGATATATTAGTAAACTGGAGATGCCTCAAAATCATTTCTTACGAAATATTTTGGGAATGTCAAGAGCAACTCCTTTGGCAACGCTACGAGCTGAGACTGGAACCACGTCAGTGTTTTCCCTTTTAAGCACTGTGTTTTTGGCTTAAGATTTCACAGGGAAGAACTTCCTCCCTAGTGAAATAGTTGGTATTATGAGCAAAAGGAGCATACAGGGGCATCACAGTACACCTGGTTAAAACATGCCAAGAAACTTGCCATAGAAATGGATCTTCTAATGCGACAAGAGGGTATTCCAGACTGTAAAATCACGAAAGGGAGATTAGTGCCAGAGCGAAGAATCTTGCGCAAAAGAAAGATATGGAGGCACTTCGAGAAAATAAGATCGCCCCAACATACCCACTGGTTAAGTTATCAGTTGCACTTGAGCGATATTTAATATTGATTCACGATGCTAGAGTGAGGAGAATGATGACGCTTTTGCGGTTTGAAGTGTTTGAAACGGCGGTAGTGAGAGAGAGGGGAGAAAGAATCCCCTATAACCGCAGAACCTGTCAATGTTGCCCGCAGAAAATAGAATCCTTAAGGCATGTGATATTTGATTCTCCGTTTTATAAGGATCTTAGATTTGTATGGATTGATCCAATTTTTGAAGATAAGGTTTTATCAATTGAAACAAAGGAACGGATGCTGATTACAGCAACCGAGACAACAGTCATGAAAGCGAAAGCTTTTTTCCTTATGTTGGTGGGGAAGAGGATTAAGGCAATTCCTGACAGAGAAATAGTTTGCTAAGCATGATATATATTGTGATATGGAATGTGTTTTATTCAGCTGGTTTTCTTTTAATACCTTTTTAGGATTTTATATGCTTTAATATTTGTTATAGCAAAATTGCCGATACAGTAAATATTTGATTTGATTTTGAGCAAACCGGCCTGTGGCTGGAGACCCGTCCCGTTTAAGGAATATAAAGTGAACATTAAAGGAATATATCCAAATTACGAGTTGGGGCCTCGGCTCAAAATAATGAGATTTCATCCTCCATAAGCTAGTGAGTGTGTATTGTGTTGTGTTGATTTCCCTTATGGTTTTTGAACCTTCAGGGTTCCCTGCTCTTATGGGTCCCTCCACCGCCCCTTTTCCTCCACAACTATGGTAGAGTGAAGCATTTCTTAAAATAAAAACGGAGATTTTTCCAAGAAGGGAAGTGGTGAGTGGTTCCAGCTGTCCGGCATGGAAGGGGAACCGGACCATTAAAGCGTCTGGATTTCCCCTTCCATCCAAGTCTCTCACCATTCTGGCCGTGCCGGCTGCCCACAGCTGCGCTCTTTGCACTTGCATGGAGATGCCCGCGTAGGGCCACATCCATCTTTGGATGAGATTATATCTAGTAATCATCCAAGCCGTACTTTGTGTTTTGCGTTAAATGTCTTCCCTTGGAATCTCTCAATTGTTGGCCTTACAACTTTACCTTTCAAAACTGTCAGGTGTTTTGTTGTCGTCCGTTCCCCCCTACCCCCAAGCAGTGGAACCCTCTTGGTCCTGTTGTTTTATTTACCTCGGACTCTAAGAGGGCAGATTGTTGTATTTGATCCTGGTTTTTAATGTTGGACAGGGCCCCCAGTGGGGTGTTTCAGAAATAAAGTGACTACTGTTATTGACAGAGGTCTGGCACTGCGGGGAGCCACCTCCGCACCTGCCTGCATTGTGCCGGGCTCAGTTAATTCTCCTTTTTTAGGAGTGGCAAAAGGACACGCACGCTCTAATCTTCAGGGGGTTTAAGACACTTCTTAGAATGACGAGAACCTTCTCCTCCTCCCTCCCCCCGCCCCCGGTGACTTACAAGCTGCGTGCGAGGCTGGAACATCTTCTTGGTGCTGTTGTATTTGAAATAATTGTTTAAGTAAATCGGCAATCAAAACTTTGGTCAGAGGGAAAGAGTCTACTTTTTTTGCCTCCTTGAACTGGGGTGGGGCAGAAGGGTGTGTGAGAGAAGGAGCACATCTTGGAAACATCTAGCTCTAGGGTGGCCAGGGGTCTGGGACTGTTCCAGCTGTCCGGGATGGAAGGGGAACCGGACCATTAAAGCGTCTGGATTTCCCCTTCCATCCGAGTCTCTCACCATTCTGGCCGTGCTGGCTGCCCACAGCTGTGCTCTTTGCACTTCCGCCGAGAGCAGGAGTGCAGCTGCGGCCTGCTGGCGGGCTTTTTTCGTGCATGAGGCACGCGTGTCGCGCATGCGCCGCTGCCGCCCGTGATGAAGCAGCCAGTTGAGCCGGAGCGTGCGTGGACTGTAGCTGCTCCGGATCAACTCTCCCTGCCGTCCTGGACCCTGCCACGGCGCGGCGACCTGACTGGCCTCGATCTGGTCCTCTTCCTGGTGAGTGGTTCAACGACACCCCCCCCAGCAACTCTCCCTCCAGTCCCACAAACATGCCCCCGCTACCCCTTAGCAACCCCCCCCCCTCCCCGGCTACCCCCCCCCAGCAGCTCCTACCCTTCAAAGACTTCTCAGAGTGATGTGGGTGTGTTATCTCCAATGTTTTTATGTGCAAACTTGTTCAAAGGTTTTTCAGGGTGACCTGGGTGTGTTACCCCCAATCTTCATATGTGCACTGTTCAAAGGTTTCTAAGGATGATGTGGGTGTTTTATCCCCAGTGTCTTTATGTGCAGTGTTGTTCAAAAGTTTGAGGCTAACGTTGGTGGTGTTCCCCATAAAAAAGAAAACCAAAGAAAAGATAAATAGAAAAATAAAAGTTGGTTGAAATGGTAGGGAATCACCGGTAGTTATTACCGGCTTGATGAGACACTTCAAACATCAGTTTCTCCTCATAGTGAGCCTTGGCTCTATTTTTTCCACACCTCTAGGGAGAAATGGGACTAGTGGGAGAGAGACCTTGGATGGGACCTTAGTAAGAGGGCTCTCTGTCCCCCAGTGGCAGGGCTTCACGCAGTAGCAAAGAGTTCACAGGGTTAACTAATGTAATCTCCCTCCAATGTTAACTCTAGGAACTCCTTGCTGTTGGGTTAAGCCACACCGCTGGCTTAATGGTTTGGCTGGCTCCACCTACCGTTGGCCCTGCCTACCATTGGCTTGGCTCCACCCACTTCTGTCCCTGTCCCACAAATTTGCATAAATTAGTATAAAATTAGCATATGTAGATTTCATGCAAATGATTGTCCTCTTTTTCTGGCGATGCTTCAGTGGCCACCCTACCTAGCTCTCCACCCTGACTGAGCTGGGGATTGCCAGAATAATGTGGTGGCAAGGGGGAGAGCGAGTCTAAGGGGAAGGAAAAGGAGCATGGTTTATATATGCATGTGTGGAAGGGGGCCCGGATACCACAGACAAGCGGAAGGGGGAGAGGAGTGATTGGAAAAGGTTTGACAACCACTAACACATGACTGATGTTGGTGCGAAGACTCCTTTTTCATTCTACCGTGTTGCAGATGTAAACACTTGCACAGAAGTGCAAATGGGAAGAAACCAGCCCCAGAGAGAGCAGTACACTATAAATATATTTTGAATTGGTATACTTTATAAGCCAGGGGTGGGCTAAGTTTCCTAATCCTGAGAGCTGCATGTGGGCTCTAGAGCCACGGGTTGCCCACTCCTGGTATAGACCATGGAATGAGCCATTCTCTATTGTTCACGCCCAGCTCCCAACTGTAGGAAGTTGGGTCAAGATCTATTTGACTAAGGGTGTCTTTAGACCTAACGTCAACAGGTGTCTGTGTGTGTTTTGACCTTGATGTGAACGCCGGTTTGGTCCTGTGTTCACCATGTGGCGTTACTTAGACACACGGCCCGTCTTGGGGCAAATCGTTGTTTCGCTCGCCACCTGATCTCCGCACGTAAGCGCTGCTGCCTCATTGTCCCTGCTAACATGCCACATGGTATCATTAGGCCCAACGTTGGCCATGTGTTCAGTCGGAACACGCAAATTGTCCTTGTGATGCAATGGTGTTCGCATCGTGTGTTCAACGGGCGGCCAAATTGGTGTTGGGGTGGTTATGGTGCTTACACACAATGGCCAAACACGTGCTTAAGGGTTTTGACACCTGATATTTATGTCTAAAGATGCCCTACGGGTGTTTTTAGATGAGTGGGGGAATTCATGGGCTCAAACGACTTCCGCCATCCCCTGGATGTGTGAGGTAGCGGGAGTGCCTTTAAACGAGCAGCCTGATAATGAGGGAGGGGAAGGGGCTCCAGAAGAGCATGTGTTCTCTCTCCCCTTGACTGGGGTGTGTGGGCTTGGAGGAACACTCTGGGCCCCCTGCAGCCCATCAGCTGTTCGTTGGGACAGCTGCGGAGAGTGCGTCCAACATGGCAGTGATCTTGCACAACTTGGGCATTCAGACGTGAATATTGTGACGGTTGTGCGAGAGATTTAAAACGTGGATTAGTAAACCTTGATATTGAGGTCTTACTAATGTGCAAGTTGTCGGGGGGGAACTCCCAGAACAGGCATTTACATGAGCAGGTAATTACCGGGTTTACCAGGAAATTTGCAGGCCTATATGTTGAGTGAAAAGGCCCCAATAGCCATTTATGGGCCTATCCTCCAAGAATATATCCAATCCTTGTTTAAAGCCAGCTATGCTAATGGCCTTAACCACATCCTCTGGTGACAAGTTTCACAAACTAATTGTACATTGAGTGAAAAAGTGTACTTCCTTTTTGTTTGGTGGTTAAAGCTGCTGCCAATTAGGCCACTTCCAGACATGCACACCCCCCCTCCCCCGGCACATATTTGTGCTCTGCGGGGGGAATGCGCAGCCCGAATAGGTGTGAGCATCGGCCAGTCTGAAAGCCCCTTCCTTCCCCCGCACGGCTTTGCCAGCAGAGAGACAGAGCTCAATTTCTTGCTCTGCATCCCTGTGCATCTCGGGGGCGGGCTTTCAGACCAGCCAATCCCTGCGCATATTCTGGCTGCGCATTCCCCCCTGCAGCCCAAATATGCACGGGGGAGGGGAGGGGAGGCCTTAGTTTAAGAAAGGGGAAGCAATAGGAAAGTGGCCTTAGTTTAAGAAAGGGGAAGCAATAGGAATGTGAGAGAGGACTGAGGAAGACCGGGTCTGGGAGCAACATATATGAATAAATGTGGTGGTGGACTCCAAAACCATAGACAAGGGGGAGAGGCTTGTCCCTCTTTGCCAAAGAAGTTGAGGGATATGTACTATTGGTCCTCACAGTACCCTTTTGGCAATGCGTTCTGCAGCTCAGCTGTGTGAAACTTGATCTCCTCTGTTGTCTAAGCCTTCTGCTTTTAGCTTCTAAATCGATCTCAAGGAAGTATGCATGTTCCTCCTTCCCCCCCCCCCCCCCCGCCCCGTAATACATATTTTGTTTGTTACCAGTCAAAATGAATAAAATGTTAGGTGATTTTTTTTAAGAAAAAGAAAAGAGAGCCACCCTGCTGTCCTAGTTCTAGGGCTGGAAGGGGGTTTCAAAGGTCATCTAGTCCAGCCCCCTGCACCAGTTCAGGATTCTTCATCCTCAAACCTCCCCCGCACCCAAAAACCCACCAACCAGGAATGGAGCCTATCATTAGAATCTTGCCAGCAGTAGAGATCGGGAGTGACCAGCGCACACTGTTGCCTGAAATAACAGGGACTGATCATGATTTTTGTTTCATAAGGTGTCTCAAACAGGTGAGCCACACCCACGCTGCAGGGGAAGGTGATAAAACCCTTGGATTCAACTGCCAGTCTTTCCTGGGGGGAAACATTCCTTCTTGCCCCCAAATGTGCCTCTGCAGTATGTATTTGATAAGACTCCTTAACAATAAGGCTCATTATTGTGTACCCAATTAATTGCCCAAGGGCAGTGTCCATACTTTTGGATGCTGTGTCAGGTACTCGAGTTCTGACAGGGTGCTTGAATACCCCCCCAAAATTTAGAATTCCATCAGTATCGATTACCAAGATTCCCAATTCTCTCTGCCAAAAAACCTGGAAATTCTCGGGAGGGGGAGACCTAAGTTCTCTGATTAAAAACTCTAAAAATCTGTGACTTTTTTCAGTCGATAAAATTAGGAAGTGTTCATTTTTTGCAACAATTCGATGCACTGGTTGCCACTGCCACTCAAATAACAAAATATCCCACTCCAGCCAGCCCCAGCATGGAGTCCAAATCGCTCCCGCTGCGGTTGTGTGGGGTTGGGGGTGCTGCTCCAGCTTTCTCCTCCACGCCAGCCCCACCACGTCCACCAACCCACCTCTGCCTCACCAAGAGCCAGATACAGCTGCGTGTTCTTCTCGTGGCAGATCTCTTCTCTCGGACGCAGGTGCACACCAGAGCTTCCACAGAGCGTCCGCCTCCTTTAAATTTCCACTGCTGCCGGTGAGTTTTTGCAGGCAGAAATTTTGCAGGGAAACCTGGAATTCTGTGTTTTCTCTGGGGAAAATGGGAATTCTGTGTTGTTGTTTTTTTCCCCTCTGGCTTTCTGCGCTAAACAGAAAACCAGGAGCCCTGCCTGTTTACCAATTAATAGGGGAAAATAGCAAAAATCAGAAGGGAAACGTGACACATTGTCCCAGAATAATGAGTTTTGGTATGAGGAAGATGGAAAATAGGCACGCTAATTGGGGACCGATTTCTTTATTTAAATTTTTATCCCACCCTTCTCTCCAAAAAGACTCGGAGCGGCTTACAAAATAAAACATTAATATACAAAACCCCCATCCAAACCTCCCTAATACTTCCCCATTCCCCACATCGAACCCCAACCCCCTCCAAAATCCCTTATCCGTGCCCGCTAAATGCCTTTTCAAACAGAAAAATCTTACAGCACCTTTGGAAGACGCTCGACCTCAAACGAACCTCCTGGGGAAAGGGAGTTCCTCAGCAGTGGGGCAGCTGTGTACTGAAGATGACTGGTTGGGTCAAGTACAGCATTTGAGAGGTTTATCAATGGGTTTTTTTGGGGGGGATGCTTTTTTGTTTTGTGTTTTTGCAGGTCCTCGTTTTCAGCTCAAGTCAAAACTTGGTGTTTTTTTTTTAGTCCTGTCTCTTAGTGATCATCAAGAGTTGGCCAAGAAGTCCTGGAGCACACTTCCTCCACTTCAGGCTACTCCTGGAACTTTGCATGTTGGGATATTGCAAGGCAATGGAGACAAAGTAGTACAATACTTCCATGCCCTTTATAGCATGGGAAGTACCACTTGGATGGAGTGGAGGGTGAGGAACTGCTGAAACACACAGTAGTTAAAAGTTGTGTGAATGTGTTGCTCCTGGATACAACAAAAACAGGTTATGGGACGAGGGTTGAGTGCACGGGAAAGAAAGGGTGTTTGTGTGAACATGCCCTTGTACTGAAGGCTTTCCAATGATGCTGTCACAAGGGCAAGTCTTTACGACAAGCCCAGCTGAAGCAATATCCAAACCAATCCCGGCTCTTCTAATCAACAGATTTATTATTATTATTATTATTATTATTGCAAGGCCCTTAATCGGAATCCTAGTAGGAGGTTATGCAAAGTATCTCCTCTTGCTGTTAATTAAAATATAATTCACAGGCACACTACAGAAGGCAATCTTGAAAATCGCATCAATTGGGGTGAAGTCATTTGTCATTAACATTTTTTTGAAGTGTACACAGGATTGAGGTATGCTCAAAGTGTGCCAGTGGCCTAAAGCAGTAGCATATTGCAGGGAAAAGCCAAAAAAAGTCCCTCCCTCCCCAACCTTCAAATCCATGGAAGCAACTTTGGGCTAAAATAAGCTTCAGCCCCATATCTTCAGAATTTTGGGCGAAAGAAATTGGCTGGGGGTGTCTCCCTGCACCCTACCTAGAATGACTCCTGTGTTCACATCCCTCAAACCTACTTACGTTGAGCTTTCCCTAACTTCACCCCCCCACATGCTGTTTGGTGTAGGGGTGGGTGGTGGCTCGGGTGGTAGAGTGCATGCTTTGCATGTATACGGTCCCAAGTTCGATTCCCCAGCATCTCCAGTTCAGGATCTCGGGTAACAGGCCTGGGTGAGGCCTCTGCCTGGGATCCTGGCGGGGATCCTGGCGGGTCTCAGGTAGCACACCTGGGTGAGGCCTCTGCTGGAGACTCTGGACAGCTGAATTTGAAATCCTGCTGCCGTGTCGGGAGGGTTGGGTGGACCATTGGTCTGACTCGGTTAGGCAGCTCCTTATATCCACTGATGCTCACCCAGCTTCCTTTCATTCATGGGCCCCTTCTCCTCTGTAACTGGACCAAGCACTTGCACCTACAGCTTTATTAATGTATTCCTGCCTCTCCCTTGTCGGTCTTCGATTGGAAGCCCCTTGGGGCAGGGAGGGACCTGTCTCTAGTTAATGATTGTGCAGTGTCAGGTACTTTGCTGGTGCTATGAAGCCTCAAGGATGGTCCTCAGCATTTTCCTTTCTGTGAATGGACAAGAGTCTCTCAGCACAGGATACCACCTGTGGGGCCCTATTTCTAAATCCAGGACTTCTGTAGAGACTTTTGCTCCTTGTTATCTGCTTCACTGGAACTAGGGTAGCCCCAGCCCATCAAGGGAAGCTTCCCCTCCCCTTAAGGCGGTTACCTTTCTGCTATCTCCCAGGGTCCAGACAGAAAGGAGAGAGATCCCAACTGTAGTCATCTAAATAAATAAATACCCAGTCTAAAAAGTGTTGTGTGGATGAGCTCTTGGACTGTGTTCACATGAGACTCTCCTTCTGCCTGTAGTCTCTGTTGCTGGAGATGTGCGTGCACATTTTAACGGTAAAATGCATCGACACACTGGAGTAGAATGCCTCGGCAGGAGGCCCATTCCGTGTTTTGCACCAGGACCCATTCCAACCTACCTACGCTCCTGTATGTAGGGCCCACACTGTTTGTGCAAACGCGTTGCTATGGGACAAAGTGTAAACAGATTAAGGAATAAGTGGTAAATTGGCAAGGGGAGAGGGTGTTGTGTAAACGTGCCATTGGAAAAATGTCTGAAAGGTGAGCTGTTGTAACATGTAGCTTATCCCAGTTCCGAGCAGTCTTAAAACTGAATTGGTCTTGCTGGTCTGGTTTTTACATTGATGATGGGCCTCCAATGGCTTAAATGTGTAAAGTAGACAAGGCCATGTATCTACGTAACCCTGTTGACTTGCTCCCAACACCCTGGTGTCGGTATGATCCGATTCAATCTGACTTCATGCCGCTTAAATTTGAGAACAAACGTATACCGGAAAGTGTTGTGGTTGCTTAAAGAGATGCTATGAATAGAAATCTGGTCTTCAGGGTGGTAACTATTTTTTTTCTTTTGTAAAAAAAATTTGAAACCTTAATAAAAGCCGAGATAAATGTTTTCAGCATTTTAAAAGATGAAAAGGTAATGAAAGCAACTGTACAAACTTGAGAAAAATTCAACCGTACAAACCTGAGAACAGCAGAACAGGCTGTAAACAAAAGTGAAACTGGTTACGGTGACTTCTTGTTTTCTACTGAAATACAATCTTGAGTGCAAATCAGTTTTTTTTTTTTTTTTTTTTTTTAAATGAAAAACCCAACCAAACAAAAAAAACTTGTTCCCAATTTAATAACAACATTTTGGAGTGCTTTTTCTTCCCCGTCAAATGGTGCTTGGAGTGCTCTACAACACTATTAAAATACAATAAAAACTAAGGGTGGAATTATTGGCAAAATCTTGGTTTTCAGTTCTCTGTTTTCTACCAGTACTCGGTTCTTTCGGTATCGGATTTTTAACATTGCGGATTTCCCCACAATGGGGAAAACTGCAATGTTAAAAATCCAATTTAAAAAAAAAACAATGTAAAATTTGAGATACCGCTGAGAGAGAACCAAGATTTCATATTAATCTGATATAGCGATTATCACCTACTCTCTGTTTTCAGCAATACCAAGAGTCCCATCCCTAATAAAAAACCTTGAAGCCATATAAATTCCAACTAAAACAATTTAAAAGGGGAAGGAGGAAAAATACATTTAGTGGAAACCAGCACTGGATCCTCTAAATGCATTTAGAAAATAAAGTTCTCAGGCACTTTTTTTTAAAAGATGAGGAGGGAGGTTCTGAGATGAACATCTGTAAGGAGCGAGTCCGCCGCAGCAAAGGCCTGATCGCCTGCCGACTTACGGTGCGATGGCAGGATCCCCAAACAGCGGGTGGTTACTGAGTGCACGTAGCCATCAAGATGAAGTTCCAGGAACAGGAGTCTAATATAGCCAGGGCCTGAACACATTTCTTTGCTTAGAGATGCCAACCTCAGATGTTCAAATAGGTCAATCCTCTCAAATGATACTTTTTTTTTTTTTTTTTTTAAAAAGGAAAACCCAGTCTCGTAATCTATAATAGGAATGTGTCCATAGGCTTAATATTGGCAGGTTAGCTCCATTGAACTAGCATAGGTTAACCCATACGGTTGGGAGGAACCCTGTGTAGACCAGTAGGGATGTAGCTTGATTGGAATGGTCCCTGTTGCAGTAGAGGATGCCCTTGCGTAGGGAGTGTGGACTCCCCAAGGCTTGTGGGATGCTCCTTTTAGAGCAGTACCTTTGTAGACAGGTTGTCTTTATTAAGAAGCCAGGACTCTGGCCACACCTTTTTGTCGTCACTCGGAGTCAGGAACTGCCACGGAGGAAACGAATCTTACTCTAGGGCAAGGGATGTGGAACCTTTTCCCTCCCAAGGGCCGCTTTGAAAATTAGTACAAGCTCCTAGGGCCACGTAGGAGTTGGGGGAAGGGATGCTTATGGCGTGGGCTCAAGACCACCAGATCCTGGATCTGTCCCCTATCCTACGTGCATGCCGTCTCTGTTCGATTGCCTTGAGCTCCATCTTTCAGTGACTTGGGGTAAAACCCTCCATTGGAGTCAAATGAGCCGATTGAAGCTGAATCCAGACAAGACTCTGTCCATAACTGGTTCTCCTCCTACCTCTCTGACCGCTCCTTTAATGTGTCTCTCTCCAACTCCGCCTCCTCCTCCTTCCCCCTCTCAGTTGGTGTTCCTCAAGGCTCTGTTCTTGGCCCTCTCCTCTTCTCGATCTATACCTCATCCTTAGGCAAACTCATTGCCTCCCATGGCTTCCAATACCACCTCTATGCTGATGACACTCAACTCTATCTCTCTACTCCCTCTCTCTCTCCCTCTGTTCAAGCTCGTCTCATCAACTGTCTCTCTGACATCTCTACCTGGATGTCTCAACGTCAACTCAAACTCAACATGGCTAAAACTGAACTCCTTATCTTCCCCCCTCATCCTTCCTCTCCTTCCTCACTGTCAATAACTATTGATGGAGTCACCATCCTGCCTGTCCCCCAAGCCCGTAGCCTAGGCTTCATCTTTGACTCAGCCCTTTCTTTTAAACCCTACATTGACTCTGTTGCTAAATCCTGTCGCTTCTCCCTCCATAACATTGCTAAGATTCGCCCTTTTCTCTCTGTCTCGTCTGCCAAAACTCTTGTTCATGCTCTGGTCATCTCTCGCCTCGATTACTGTAACCTCCTTCTCACTGGCCTTCCCCGGTCTCACCTTTCTCCCCTCATCTCTGTCCAAAACTCTGCTGCCAGGGTCATCTACCTCGCCAGTCGCTTCGACCATGTGCAGCCCCTCCTCTCTTCGCTTCACTGGCTTCCCCTTCCTGAACGAATCCTGCACAAGCTCCTAGTCTTCACCTATAAAGCTCTTCACAACCTTGCTCCCCCCTACCTCTCTGCACTTATCGCCCTCCATACTCCAGCCCGTGCACTTCGCTCCTCCTCTGTCCCTTCTCTCACCCTTCCACGCCTTCCCTGCTCCCCTAAGCGCCTTCGTCCCTTCTCACTTGCTGCCCCCCATGCCTGGAACTCCCTCCCTGTCCACATCCGCCTTGCCCCCTCCCTTCATACCTTCAAATCTCTCCTTAAAACTCACCTCTTTCGCTCTGCTCTGTCTGACTCTTTATCCTGCTGAGCCACTATTCCTATACCTACGATCTGTTTACCCTTATCCTTGCCACATGGACCTGCCTGCTGTCATTCTCATCGTAACCAAGCCAAGTACGTGCACTTGAGACCTCGCATCTTCATGAATGTTAGACCCCTTGTCTCTCCCTCTGTTCCCCTTCCTATGTCTCTCCCCCAGCTCCTGTCGCTCAGATTGTAAGCCCTAGGGGCAGGGACCGTGTCTATTTTATTACTTTGTAAAGTGCCATGTACACTGCTGGCGCTATATAAATGTTTGTTAATAATAATAATAATAATAATAATAATAATAATAAGACTGACGTGGTGATGGTTGGCTGGCCGTGGGACTCGAGGTGGATTGGGACTCTGGTCACCCAGGTTCTCCATCTTGGAGCACTTCTGGATCCTTCGCTGCACCTTGGTCTTCAGGTGGCAGTGGCGGCCAGGAGCGCTTTTCACCAGCTTCATTTGGTGAAGAGGCTGCGGCCCTTTCAGATTCGGATCTGACCACCCTCAGCCTCCATGCTTTCATAACCTCAAGGTTAGATTACTGCAGTGTGTGGGGCTGCTCTTGGCGACTGTCTGGGGGCCGCAGCTGGTGCAGAACGTGGCGGTCCAGGTTCTTTCAGGGGCAGGTCACAATGAACACATTACGCCTGTGCTTCAAAGCTGTCCATAGCTTCCTGGGCACAATTCAGTGTGCTGGGTTTTGACCTTTTAAAAAGACCACCATGTCCTAGGACCCACGTACTTGAAAGACCGCCTTTCCTCCTGTGCCCGGAGTGGTCTTTTGAGGGTGCCACCTGCCGATCTTGTTCATATGAAGGCCCCGCAGAGAAGCCTATTCGATTGCTGCCCCAGCGTTGTGGAACTCCCTCCTTCCCGGAGGTCCGTTAGAGCCCAAGCCGGAACATATTCTGGAGGCAGTGTAAAACTTTTTTCTTTTTGGCAGAGTATGTAGCAGGTGGAGATAGGGGTTGAGTGGAGGTTTTTTAGATGTGAATGGGAGTTTTCCCTTTTTTTCTCTTTTTAAAAAAAAAAAAAAAATTTTTTTTTTTTAATGTATCTTTGAATTAGTGCCGTAAGCCACCTGACCCTTGGGGGAAGGACGGGGGTAGAAATTTTAAATAAATAAATGGAAAACAGCTGTGGGCCAGTGCCACAGGAGTTTCATTTCTTGTGCTTTTGGTTAATCGAAGCGCACAACACCATTGCTATTTGCAAGAATCGGCTCTTGCAAGGAAATCGCTTGCAGCACGTGGCAGGGAACGAGGGATCCTCAAAGAGCACAAGAGTGGTAAGGATTTCACACACACACTCAATGTGGGTTTGGGCTACTACCCTCTCAAAAAGAGTGTTGTGTGAATGTTGCTTCTATAGTTTCCCTGTAGCGGCTGATTTAGTCTACCTGGCCACCAGTATCCAGGTCACCGATTTTAAAACCGAGCAGAGCTGCCCTTGGCTTCCATTGGAAGGTTATCTCCCGGTTTGCTTCCAATTTTTGTTTGAACTTCCTGCATCCTGTTGGCCACAGAAGTATTTGTATTGCCAAGTGCACATGCAGGGAGGCAAGGGGTGGGGGAGAAGAGAAATAAGGAAACTGCCGTTCAAATGGATGTTCCTCAGCTGCTCAGTGAAGCAGAGAGAGGCAAATGCGCATACCTTGGCAGAGGTTAAAAAACCAAAACATGTCCTGGCATGAGCGAGGCAGGCCAAGTTAATATCTGGGCATCTGCTGTAAGTGGCCGATGGAAATAATTGTACTTCAGGGCTTCTGTATCTTGGATCAGGCATTCCTTTGCTCCTTGCCCCCACAGCTTGGTGCACTGGTGTGCCTTCTGCCATTCTTTCATTCGGGGTCCACTTCTCCCCTGTAACAGCTAAGCACCTATGACTTGATGAATTTTACCCCTGTGTTTCCCCTCTCCCTTGTCTCCCCTTGCCTTGTCTATCCTAGATTGTAAGATCCTCAGGGCAGGAGCCTCTTCCAAATCCCAGCTGCTCAGTGTCCTCGCTGCTGGCCCTATATAAATCATCATCTCCAGCTCTTTTATCTGGAAGGTCCTTGACAAGAACCCTTGCTACAAGTTGTCCCTCCCACCAGCTGAAATCTGCATTGGCACCCTTGCCGCACCCCCATATTCTGAGTGTTGTGTGACCACTTCTTGTGCTCCTTGATAATCCTGCATTTTCTGCCACCTGATGCAAGGGGTAGGCTATTGAAATACAGGGAAATCGGGAGCTGGGTGAATGCACTGTGCCTGGGCAAGGCAAATGCAGCCAAAGGAACCAGGAGTAAGTTTGCAAGGGGTGTTGCATGAACGAGCCCTTTGATTTCAGCCACTTAGGAATTTTTTTTGATCGGCGTGTCTTCAGAATTCAGTCACACTTCCTCTTCTTTTTGTGGAAGGGAAGAGAGAGTCACGCAAACTCATGTTTTTTGGACAAGTTACTAGTTTAATAGGTCATGGGACCGTCGTGGATGTAATCGAGCTTTTTTTTTTTTCCCCCCCAGCAAAGCGTTTGACAAAGTTCCCCATGATATCCTTGTTGACAAGCGGCTAAAATGTGGGCTGGCTAGATACTATCGTTAGGTGGATTTACAGCTGGTTAAAGAACCGTACTTGGAGTGCTCCTCAATGGTGTCTCATCAGTCTGGAGGGAGGCATCAAGTGGGGTGTCAAAGGACCCCACTCTGGGCCTGGCACTGTTCAACATCTTTATTAATTTTGTTTGTTCAGTAATTTGTATCCCACTCCCTACAGCAGCTCAGGGCGGCTCACAAGATATTTAAAACAATAAAAACCGGGGGAAAACCACTGGTAAAAACCCCACCCTCACCCAAAGACCCGGACGAACAGCCAGGTCTTACAGGCCTGACGAAAGGCCAACAGGCTGGGAGCCAGACGAGCTTTCTCTGGGAGGGAGTCCCACAGCTAACGCCCTCTCCATCATGGCCTCCCCTTTTCTCTTATACACATCTAGATGTGTATAAGAGACAGGGTCCACCCGGGGGACCTTCAAAAAGCTGCCCCTGGTAGACCGCAGAGTTCACCCCACAGCCCGGGGTGTGAGGCGGTCTCTCAGGTAGGAGGGGCCCAGACCGTGTAGGGCTTTAAAGGTCAAAACCAGCACCTTGAATCGGGCCCGGAGCACTATAGGCCGCTAATACAGAGCCCGGAGCACTGGTGTAATGTGCTCCCTACGGCCCGTCCCTGTAAGGAGACGGGCCGTCGCATTCTGCACCAGCTGCTGCTTCCGAGTCGTCACAAGGGCAGCCCCACGTAGAGCGCGTTGCAGTAATCCAGCTTTGAGGTGATGAACGCATGGATGAGGGTGGCCAGGTCAGAGCTTGAAACATATGGCTGGATCCTCCACACAAGATGTAATTGGCGAAAGGCTCCCTTTGCCATCGCCTCCACCTGACAATCCAGGCGGAGGCCAGGGTCTAACAGAACCCCCAAGCACCGCACCTGTGGGGCCAGCAGGGGGCAGAACCCCACCACAAGGGGAGCCATCACCTCAGCTGCCCTACCCACCAACATCATCTCTCTTATTAGGATTCAGCTTCAGTCTGCTCAGCCTCATCCAGTCACTTGCTGCTAGCAAGCACCGGGAAAGCACCGCAGGACCTGGGTTCGTTGAAAAAGAGGTAAAGCTGGGTGGTATCAGCATACTGGTGGCAACGCGCACCAAACCATATCACGACCTCACCCAGGGGCTGCATATAGATATTAAATAAAAGTGGAGACAGAATCGAACCTTGCGGTACACCACAAGCGAGATCCCAGCAGCTAGATGTTTCTTCCCCCAGCACCACCCGCTGGCTTCTCCCTGAGAGGAACGAGTGGAGCCATCCTAAGATGGTCCCGTGTCTCCCCCCCCGGGTCCGCAGCCATCTCAAAAGCAACCCATGGTCCACCAGATCAAATGCTGCCAAAAGTTCTATTAGGACGAAAAGTGTTGAATGTCCTAAAGCCATCTCTCGGCGGAGGTCATCTACCAAGGCCACCAACGTAGTCTCGGTGCCGTATCCTGGACAAAAACCTGATTGAAAAGGGTCCAGAAAACCAGTGCTATCCAGATGACCCTGGAGCTGCTGTGCCACCACCCGTTCAGTAACCTTCCCTAAAAAGGGAAGGTTAGAGACAGGTCGGTAGCTGGTGAGGGAATCTACGTCCAATGATGTTTTTTTGAGCAGGTGCCGCACACCGCCTCCTTGAGGCAGTCCGGCACCCTGCCCTCCCGAAGGAAGGCATTGATCACTCCCGCCAGCACAGATCCCAAAGTCTCCCTGGAGACTTTCACCAGCCAGGATGGGCATGGATCTAGTTCACAAAGGGTAGCCCTAACAGACCCCAGAACCCCCTCAGCATCAGCCGGCGTCACTTCCTGAAACTGATCCCACAAAAATGGACCAGACGGGTCATCCATAACCCTCGGCTCTCCTTCTTCTGTATCAATCCCAGCCCCGAAATCATGCTGGATTTGAACGATCTTATCTGCAAAGTAGTTTACAAACTCCTCACAGCGGGCTTGGGAAACTTCCCCCTCCAGATGGAGGGAGGCTGGACTGACAAGCCCCCTCGCTGCCTGGAAAAGCTCCGCTGGACGCGCCTTCGCAGCGGTTATGAGGGTGGCAACAAATTCCTTCTTTGCTGTTCTCACGGCCACAGCATAGGACCACAAACGGGTCCAATGCTGCAGCCGATTGAATTCAGCACCAGCGTCGCTCTAACTGCTGCCCTTCCCGCTTCCAACACCGCAGCTCCTCAGTAAACAGAGGAGCTCTACGGTGATGAAGCGGCAGGAGCGGACACCTGGGAGCCACTCAGTCAATGGCCTCACCCAGCAAGATGTTCGAAGCTTGAACAAGATCAACCGAGCGGCCCACAAGATCTAAGGACACCTCCTTCAGGGCTTCCTGGAACCACCATAGCTTCATCAGCCTTCG
This sequence comes from Sphenodon punctatus, assembly GCA_003113815.1. Taxonomy (NCBI): domain Eukaryota; kingdom Metazoa; phylum Chordata; class Lepidosauria; order Sphenodontia; family Sphenodontidae; genus Sphenodon; species Sphenodon punctatus. Next base: position 819,123 of record QEPC01006909.1, on the reverse strand, counting down.
GGGGGCGGACCAACCTAATAGGTCCCACTTCTTTCCGTTAATGACTTACACAAAGGAGTAGAGGGAATGCTTATATTTGCAGGTGACACGGCACTGGGTGGGATAGCTAACATCTTTAGAAGACGGAAATAAAATTCAAGATCTCTATAGATTGAAAACTGGGCCAGAATTAACGAAATGAAATTGAACAGAGAAATATAAAGTTCTGCATTTAGGTAAGAAAAATCAAATGTACAAATACAGGATGGGGGGGGGAGAGGGAGGAGGAAAGATACCTGGCTTGGTGGTAGTATATGTGAAAAGGATCTGGAGATTTTTGATCACAAATGGAACACGAGTCAGCAGTGTGATGCAGCTGCAAAAAAGGCTAATGCGATTTTAGGCTATATTAACTGAAGCATCGTTTCCAAGTCATGAGAAGTAATAGTTCCATTCTATTCTGTGCTGGTCAGACCTCATCTGGAGTACAGTGTTCAGTTCTGGGTGCTGCACTTGAAGGAGATCGACAAACTGAAGCGGGTTCAGAGGAGGGCAACAAAGATGATTAGAGGTCTTGAAACCAGTCCTATAAGGAAAGGTTGAAGGAACTGAGTATGTTTAGCCAAGAGAAGACGTGATAGCAGTCTTCAAATACCTGAAGGGCTGTGACAGCTAAAATGGCAAAGACATGTTCTCTCTTGCCCCTGAGGGCAAGACTAGAAATAATGGACTCAAATTAAGAGCGAGCAGATTTTGGCTAAACGTTAGGAAGAACATCCTAACGGTAAGAGCTGTTTGACTGTGGAACAGACGTCCTCAAGTGGTGGCGGGCTCTCCTTCGCTGGAAGTTTTCAAACAGAGGCTGGACACCCATCTGTCGGCTGTTGTAGCCGCAGATTTCCTGCACTGAGCAGAGGGTTGGACTTAAATGACCTTCTAACTCAATGAACCTTTTGGGAATCCATTTAACTGATGGGTGTTAATGCTAGTTCCTTGTTTGGGCTTTAAACACACATTTGGTCATTGTCTGTGTGTGCAGATATCGCTGTTTTAGGACAGACTGGCTCCCCCCAGGAGCCAGTCTGAAAATTAGTACAAGCGCTGAAGACCACGTAAAAGTTGGAGATGCAGGAGGAGCGCTTGGAGTTGGCTCAGGAAGAGGATGGTCCATATCATGGATCTGCCCCTTAATCTTGAGTGTATGCCCTCAACTCTTCTCTTTTTCCCTGAGTGCAATATTTCAGTGTCAGGGGCTAGGGCTAGGAACTGAAAAGGCGCCAGATAAAAACTAACTCTGGATTGCATTTGGCCCCCGGGCTTGTGGTTCCCCAGTTCTGGTCTTAAGATCTGAAAAATCATGGGGGCAGACAAGAAACCGCTGTCGCTAGCGTGTAGTTGCTGTTGCATCTAGGGATGTGTGCTGCTGCTTTTTTTGTTTGTTTGGTCCATCCAGGGACCATAGAGACATGGGCAGTGATCCACAAGCCACTTACTCCAGAGTGCAAAGAATGTCAAGTATTGACTTGTAACTTCATCCACAGATGGTAGAGGCTCCACGTGGCATTTCCACCATGCATCTGAAAGCACAGGCTTTCCTTTCATAAGAAAACGAGAAATACCCTGCTGAGTCGGCCCAATGGTCCATCGAGACCAGCATCCTGTCTCCGACAGCGATCAAACTCGACCGCTTCGGAGCCGTACCCAACAGGTGGTGATGGGGCAATCCATTCCCTGCTGTTCACTCCCAGCTCCTGGTAGTCAGAGGCTGCATCCTCCAAACTACTTGGCTAATAGCCATTAATGGACCTATCCTCCAAGAACTTATCCAACCCTCTTCTAAACCCACCGATGCTGCTAGCCTTGACCACATCCTCGGGCAACAGATTCCATTAGGTATTGCTGATGTGTTGAGTGGAAAAATACTTTTTGTTTTCAAACGACTGCTAGTTAGTTTCATAGAGTTCTAGTACTGCTTCAGGGGGTAAATAGTACCTTCCGTATCCTTGCTGATTAGTGTTTTGGAAACTCTCCCACATCCCTGGCTCTTCAATCAAATCCTCCAATATCTTTGCTTCACTCCTCAATTTTTCCCTCTTCCTCCCTCCATCTCATTGGTCTCCTCTACCACTTGCCCAGACTCTGCTGTCCACCTTCAACTCCTCCATTTCCTCCACCCTTGCTCCCCTCTCATGCTGTCCTATCTGTCACATAAACCCCCGTCCTTGGCTCATCTCTACTATCTGCCATCTCTGATCCTCCGGCCAAGCGCCTCTGGCAGAAGTCTCATGAGTTTGCTGACTTCCTCCACTTTAAGTTTGCTCTTTCTGCATTTAGCAATGCCCTTTCCCTGGCCAAAGACTATTACTTCATATTACCCAAACCTCACTCCTGCAGCCCCCACAGTTTCTTTTCAACATTTACTTCCCATCTGAGGCCCCCCCCCCCCATTACTCTCTCTCCACAGGATCTTCTCTCTTTCAACAGCAAGATTAATAAACTTTGCCTTGCTATTGCTTCCCAACCCCCTCCCTCCCCCATTTCCTTCTCTGCTATCCCCCCTCCTGCCTCTTCTTCTTCTTCCGAGCTTCTCTTGATGAGGTCCCCTCCCTTCCTCTCTTCAGATTCCTCCTTTGACCCCCTTCAATCAGGCTTCTGCCCCACAGACCAAGGCTGTTTTAGCTAAAATCACCAGTGACCTTCTCTTAGCTAAGTCTGAGGGCCTCTACTCCATTCTTATCCTCCTCGATCTCTCTGCCGCCTTTGATACTGTCTACCATGGCCGCCTCTTGGATTCGCAGCCCTCCCTTGGTTTCCAGCACTCTGTTCTCGAATGGTTTCCAGCACTCTGTTCTCGAATGGTTTGCCTTGTATCTCTTGCACCGCTCCTTCAATGTTTCTTGCTGGTACCTCCTCTACATCGCTTCCCCTCTCTGTGGGAGTTTCCCCAAAGCTCTGTCCTGGGCCTGCTTCTCTTCTTTTTACATTGTTTGGGTAAACTCATTGAATCTCATGGCTTCCAGTATTGCCCGTATGCTGATGACATGTAACTCGCTCTCCTCCTCCGTCCAGTCTCGTATTGCTAACTGACCATCTGACATCTCTGCTCGGATGTCTTGCTGCCAACTCAAGTTTAGTATGGCCAAGACCGACCGACCTCTTCCTCCCACCCCCAAACATTACCCTCCTACTTTGCTCTCAATTTCCATTGAGGGTGTCTCCATCCAGCCTGTCCCTCAAGCGTGTAGCCTGGGATTCATCTCTGACTCCTCCCTCTCCTTTATGCCTCATATCCAAGCTGTTACCAAATCCTATCGCTTTGCTCTGTATAATATTGCTAAAAGCTGGCCCTGCCTTGCCGTTGCCACTGCAAAAACCCTAGTCCCCGCTCTAGTCATCTCTCGACTTGACTACTGTAACTTCCTCCTTACTGGTCTTCCCTGCTCTGATCTGTCACCCCCCTCCTCTCTTTTCAACGCTTTGCTGCCAAAGTCCTCCACAGCCCCTCTTCTCTGCCCTACATTGTGCCAAATGCATTCCCATAGAGGGAGCCAAACTCCTGGTCTTCAAGGCTCTTCGTGGCCATGGTCCCCCTTATCTCTCTGCTCTTGTATCCTGTCACACTCCTGCCCAGGAGCTTTGCTTTTCCTCTGCCCCTATCCTCGCCTGTTCGTGACTCCCTTGCTCCTCTAAACCTCTTTGCCCCTTTTCTCTTGCCACCCACTCCCGATGCCTGGAACTCCCTCTCTGGATACATTTGTTTTACTCTGTCCCTCCCTCCTAACTTTCAAATCCCTCTTGAAAACCTACCTCTTCTGTCAGGCTTTCCCACATGCCCCTGTAACTTCTCAACCTCATGAATGTATCCGTGTCTCTCCTGATGTTCACCTCTCCCTTTGTATCCACTTTCTGTCTCTTAGATTGTAGACCCCTTGGGGAAGGGTTCTGTCTCTAACTATCGATTGTACCGTGCCAGGTACATTGCTGGCGCTATATAAATAATAATAAAATCAGACGTATCCCAAGTGGCTCTGAAACTACTTGTTACTTTTTTTCTTCTTTATTTCACCCCCACCCCTCTCCGAGGGTCCAGGTCAGCCTCTTTAGTAAGAGGAGTCTCCCTGGTACTGAGAACTCGTCGTTGGGGAAGTATTGATATATTAAAGAGGAATAGGCTTATAAGATAATAGGCTTATAACTAGTCTAGTTCAACTTTCGTGTGTAACGCTGCTCCGTGCCGCTGTAACGTGATCCCTGATACTTGACTCTTTCTGTGATAAATTAAAGCCTTTTATCGTCATTAGTCCTGAGGGGAAGCAACCAGGCAAAATCCTGGCTTTTATGTGTTTCCTGGATATTAGAAGAGGTTGCTAGCTTTGGAAATGAAACTTCTGGGAGAAGATTTGGGATTTTCTTTTAAAAACCAAGTGGGGAACCTTTTTCCCTCCTGCATGGGGCACTTTGAAACGTACAAGCTCTGCTGACTGGATGGGAGTTTAAGGGGCGTGCTCTGAATAAGTGAAGGAAAAGGAGGGTCCAAATCGTGGATCAGTCCCCGGTAGAATCGTAGGGTTGGAAAGGTACCTCAAAGGCCAGCTAGTCCAACCCCATACTCCAAGGCTGGACAGTGTCTTCGTACAGCATCACAGACAGATGCTTGTCCACGTGGTTTTTGGAAAGTTTTCTGGGAAGAAGATCCCATGGCCACCCTCAAACATGTATCCCACTGTTCAGTTATTTATGAAGTTTTTCCTAATATTTAAGCCAAAATCTACCTGATGATACCCGCAAGAGGGAGCGCTCCTGCCTGATTGGAAGGATTGTAATGGAGATGAGGAACGAGGGGGTCTTTCAGTTGCTCTGTCTTGGGAGAAGAGCAGGGCGTAAGTTTGAATAAATAAATATAAACGTGGGGCCCAGGCCGTTTAGGACTTTAAAGGTCAACACCAGCTCCTTGAATTGTGCCTGGAAAGCGGTTGGAAACTAGTGCAAACTCTGAAGCACAGGATGCACATGGAACTGATAAGGAGCAAAAGTGTTTGGGAAATGCAGTTGGGAGACACTTGGCAGACTTCTCCCGAGTCTCCAGGCTGACTCCTGGAAGTGAAAAAGGGGTTGAACGTTCCTTGGTTGGCCGCTACTGAAGGGAGATCTGTCTGGAAGAGCAGGGTGTGCAGTCGAACCCTCCAAGGTGGAGTTTCTTAGCTTAGTGCCTCGTCTGTAGCCGTCTTGTAAATCATGCAGTCTGCCTTCCAAGCGGTGGAATGCATCTTAAATCTACTGCTGTAATAGAAGAGCCAAGGCGTGGGCATCTCTATACTTGCATGGTGACTTAATTCGGTGCTCTTAAAATAACTCTGGAGTGGATCCCTCTAAGCTTGGTTCTCCAGTTGCGAGTCTCCCTTCAAGCACATGCCTGATAGGAAGAATAAAAATGATTAAATGGCAGGTTCTGCTGGAATTGGCAGAGAGGCTTGAAATAGAACTGTATCCAAAGAGGTGAGTTTTTAAGGAAAGAATTGATCAGCTGTTGCATATTCCTGGGGGGAGGGTGGATGAAATAGCCTTAAAGGAGTGGGGGAACCTCGGCCCCATGGGCCAAATATGGCCTGCAGCCAGTTTCTATTTGGCCCCTTTCCAGTTTCTAAGTGTCTGGATGCAGTTCCTATTCCCAAGTAGTAGAAGAATGAGCTCAGGGAAAGAGTAGAGATCTTCCCTTCTCATGAATTTGGTTGTTAATTGAATTCATTCTTTCTATAGTGCTTTCAGCATTGAGTGCTTTACAATCCTTCTCTAGCTCACCTGTGCAACAACCTTGGTGGGTGTGTGTGTGTGTGTGTGTGTGTGTGTGTGTGTGTCCCATTTTACAGATGGGGAACTGAGGCTGAGAGAGAGAGGCTTGTCCAAGGCCAGCCAGTGAGTTCATGGCAAAGACAGCATTTGAACCTTGGTCTCCTAGGTCCACTTGCCATGCGTTCAGCAGTGGCTACGGTAGTGTTGGCTCACCGGGAGCGATTAGGTTTCCCTCATGAGACTTTTTGCTTATGGCATCCTTGTTGCTCCTTCAGTTTGAGTGGCCAGGATTTCAGCCCTACTGCTGATTTGCAGCCCGTTTCGAGACCTGAGGGCACTTGTGTTGTACTCATTGGAGTGGTGGCCTATCCAGAGCTTGGTGCACGTGGAACATGGTTTCCTCCTTCCGCTGTTCCCCTGCAGATGTACCCACGCCATGCTCCCAGCTCATGCAGCAAAACGCAGTGTTGGCCACGTACTGCTAGCGGTGATCCCCTCCTTTTGGACAAATTTTTATGCTGGCACCGTATGGACACTGCTGTCTGGGTGGCATTATAAACTGGGACACTAGGGATGAGATTTGGGAACGATTTTTGGTTCCCTGTGATTTTTGGTTCTCATTTCGCTTTGTTTTTTTTTGTTTTGCACTGATTTTCCCCCCCCCCCTTTTTTTTTTTTTTTTGGGGGGGGAGGGGAGGGGAAAGACAGTGCAAAAACTGAAACGAGAACTGACATTTTGGATAAAACTGAAACATCAATTTTCTAGCCGTTCCAGTTCTGTCCGAAACTGAAATTCCCACCCCAAATGGACGCTATCCTTTGGTGCCGTGTGTGTGGCTATTGGTCAGCTGTCAAGTGGGAGTATATCTCAGCCTGCACCCAGTCCCTTAATGAAATTGACTGGGCTCTCCTTTTCCCTGGTCAGTTTCGGGGGGGGGCGGGGGGAGCAAGATGGCTTCGTTCATCCCAGGTTCTAGATTCTAGCAGGGCCCCTCTGCAAGTGGTCTGAACACTGCTAGGGAACTTTCAGAGTGGGTGGGGGCGGGAGCAGGGCCAACACCCGCTCTGACCATTTTCTAGCAGTGTCCAGTCAGCTTGAAAAGGGTGCCGCTCGGATGGAAGTTTTCAGAGTGGGCAGGGGCAGAGTGCTGGTTCTACTGACTCCTTCCCAGTGGAGTTGTCGCCACCCCGAGGTGGGAGCCAGGCAGGCATCCCAGTCTTTGTGGGCAGAGGCTGTTTGGTAGCCTCGGGGAGGGCTGTTGCTTAGGAAGACTCGATCCCCTTGCGGGGCACTCCATAATTTGGACATGAGCCCAGGCCCCCCACAGCTTTGCTTACACCACTGGTTAGTTTCACTCTTAAGAAATTAACTCCAGCCAAGGGTAATATTGACGAGGGCAATGGGAACTTGGTCACTTTCATCAACTGACTTGGCGTGGCAAAGGGCAGCCAGGCAGAGCAATGTCATCTAGCAGGGCAATTTATTAATATTATTTTTGATTTATACCCTGCTCTTTTCACTCAAGACTTGGGAGCAGCCTACAAAAATAAATAAAATGTCCTACAATAAAATTACAAAAACTCAATGAAAACAAAAACCGTTAAAACCCAATTTAAAAATTACAACCTTTGTCTCATTCCCCCCCCCCCCCACCCTCAAAAAGGGGTCAGAGCATATCCCACCCCATCCCTCCTGCCTCAATCCCCCCTCTCTCACAGAAGGGCCAAGGCACAAACATCAACTTCTTAAGGGTGTCGGACGCCCGTAAAACTGTGGCGGTCAGCCTCGTGCTTTAAGAAACCATCTCTGGACGCAGACGCCCCCAGCCAGCTATCCGCCTTTTTCTAACCTTCCCTTTTTTAGGGAAGATTATTGAACGGGTGGTTGCCCAACAGCTCCAGGCACATCTTGATGCTGTTGGATTCCTGGACCTGTTTCAGTCGGGCTTTCATCCTGGGTTTGGCACAGAGACTGCGCCTGTGGCTTTAGTCAATGACCTGCACCTGGAGTTGGACAAGCAAAATTCTACTCTGTAGATCTTATTAGATCTTTCTGCGGCCTTTGATACAGTTGATCATGAGGTGGTGTTGGCACAACTGTGGGACCTGGCAGGGTGCACGGGACTGCTCTTGAGGAGTTCCGCTCTTTCCTGTCGGGGAGGCCCCAGTGGGTGGTGATGGGCGATTGCTCATTGTCTCCGTGGGACCTTCTCTGTGGTGTCCTGCATGGTTCTGCTCTGTCCCCCTCCTTTTTCATTGTGTATTTGAGGCCTCTGGGCAAGGTCATTCAGAGGTTTGGGGTGTGGTATCATCAATGTGCTGGTGACTCAGCTCTTCTTCATCTGACTCCGACCCCGCAGTCGCCGTGCTTACCCAATGCCTGGCAGCTGTCGGGGACTAGATGAGCATGAGCCTATTGAAGCTGAATCCTGACAAGCCTGAAGTGATGTTGGCTGGCTGGTCTTGTGACTTGGAGGGGATTGGGACTCCTGTCATTGATCGGGATTGGCCCCGTTTTGGTCAGTCAGGTTCGCAGCCTTGGCGTGCTCTTGTATCCATTACTGCGCCTGGATTGTCTGGTGGCGGCGAGGAGGACTTTTCATCAACCTCATCTGGTGAGGTGGTCGCAGACTGGCTACTGTAATCCATACTACGTGGGGCTGCCCTTGACGGAAGCTGCAGCTGGTGCAGAATGCGGCGGCTCTGCTCCTTTTGGGGACAAGTCTCTGGGAGCACGTTACACTGGTGCGCCGAAGTCTGCACCCGCTACCTATAGTTTTCTGGGCACAATTCAGGGTGGTGGTTTTGACCTTTTTAAAAGCCCTAAACGGTCCAAGTCCCGTATATCTGAAGGACCGGCTATCCTACCATGTCCCTTCGCTGTCCCTACGGTTGGCCGGAGGCATCCTCCTGCGCGTTCCATTTGTTACCCTTGTCCGTGGGATGGGGGCACAGGACAGTGCTCTCGGTTGCTGCTCCCCATGTTGTGGAACTCCCCCAGGAGGGTCACTTGAGCCCCAGCCTGGCTCTCTTCCGGAGAGGGTGCAAAACTTTATTTGGGAAAGTATTTGGCAGGCAGGATTAGATGGGGTTTGTTTCAGGTTCTGAGTGGGGTTGCAGGGGAGGATGGGGGTTGGGGGGTGTTGTATGAATTTTAACTTTTTTTTTTTCCCTTCAGTTTTGTGGATTGTGAGCCACCCTGAGCCGTGTGGGAAGGGCGGCATAGAAATTTAATAAATAAAACTTGCCCTAAATCCCGCCATACACCCCTTTTGCCCCAAGAGACCATGGCATTTCTTCCCATCCAAAGCACCCACTGGCATCCCTTCCACCAACCCACTCCCCATTTAACACCGTCCCTCAACTTAAAATAAATACAATGGCATTAAACAGATGTTAATTGCACACCGTATTATTGGCTGCACTTCGGGTCACCTCGAGGTATAAGACCCGTATTTTTGAGTGCCATGTTGGGTCTCCAATGGGCTCCCTGGGCACTGGTCGGTTCTGGCATGAACTTAATGGATTGGCTCCACTTTGACAGTGGTATCGAAATGGCAATGATTTAGTTCAGCTAATGCAGGTAAGTTGGATGGCTCGAGTAGAGCTGAACGAGTATCTGCAAACTTGGGTATACTCTTCAAATTTCTGGTACCTGAATCGGCCCGCAATGTTGGGGTACTAATTGGTAACCGATTAGTGCCTGATATGGTAATGATGTCCTGGAATGCTGACTTTGTGGCCTGATTTAACCAGAATATCGCAACGGAAATTACTCTCTTGTTTTTTGGTTGGGTATTCGGGTAACTGATCAGTGCCCGGGAGGAGCCTATTGGGACCCAACACAGCACTCAAATACAAGTTTTGCCTGCAGCTACTAAAACTAAATATCCATTTTCAGCTCCACTCAAGGGAATAAATACGTATTCTGGATTTCAACCACACCCTATTCCAGGGGCTGAGATTGGCTTGCCATAATAAAACACAATCATGACTGAAAATGCATATATAGAAACCCCAGTCCCCCATCTCTCACACTCCTTCCTTGATTCTTGCCCAAGGGAGCCCCTCTCATGGGTGTGGGGCACGTCTCTCCTCTGCCATGGTCCTACAACCCTCTCCCGTATTTCTTTTGGCACCTGTATAAGAATGGTTTTTGTCCTTTTTAACATGCATGTATCTAAAATTGAATTCTTTCAAAGTGTGATCATGCTGTTGTGTGTCTGGTAAAAGTCTGACTTGTACATTCGATGCTGCAGAGAGAGTTTTCCTATCTAAAGAATGCAAGAGACACAAACAATACCACTGCCCTTGGATTCCTTTTTTTTTCTTTTCATTATTGCTTTTTGATGAGTCTGGTGCTTCTCCTCTCTTCTCCCCTCCCCTTTCCAAGTAGCCTGGAAGTGTTAGTTCTAAAAATGTACCTCTCGGAGTTCAACACAAGCCTATTAACTAATCAGCAAAAATCTCGTTGACATTTGATGCCTGCATAAGAGATTAACAGAAATTCTTCTGCTTCGTCTGAATCCGAACCTGTCTTGTCGTTTCAACTGCTTGCATGCCCTTGTGGCTCTTTTCCGAAATGAGTCATGTTTCAATCCCCGAAAGGCTGGCTGTCAAGTTTCCCTGTGGCTATTTTGTTTTCTGCCACTGTGCCCTGAAACTGCTTCTGACAGCCAGTGATTGGGGTGGAAACTATTCCATAAGGCAGTCGAGGCTTGCGTGGATTTACCTGAACAGGTGAAGCCTGCCTTGGCTGTTCTGTAAGTGTGTTTTCCATGGATGTAGCCTCTAATGCTATTGATCCCCCAATTTTTCTTTCTTTCTTGCGTGACCCCATTTTGAACCTTTTTAATATGCAAAGCATACCAAATGACAATCCAGATTGCAGCCCGAGCTGTGTATAGGGTTGCCTCCTATCTGAGTTCTGCCCAGGCACTCCAGTATTTGTATTAGAGATTCTGCGGAAAGCCGCAAATAATCTCTACATCCACCAGGGCTGCCCCTGGTAGCCCAGAGAAATCGGGGGGTTGGGGGAGTGAGGTCGGGCAATAGGGACATCCTGATTAGAACGCAAACGAGGATCGGCTACTATCCGAATGAATACTAAATGGTATTCGTTTAGTGTCTGGTTTACCAAATTGCTGTTTGGCCATTTTATAATTAATATTAAATATAATCATTAAAAGTGTGTGTGTGTAATTATATAAAATTTTAAATAAATAAAATCTGTCTCTGGACCTGGTTTGGTTATGCTGGAAATGGTAAATAATGATTCTGGAATATCTGGTATTTGGGTTTGATGTTTGACCTCTGCGATAACCGGACAGTTGTTAGATAACAGCCAAATTATCTGGTACACGGATAATAAACTTGCTATCTGTTTCAGCACTTGTCGTGATGCTCTGAAAGGGGCGTAGTTATGCCGGAAAGGTGCGTGGCTGCCCATTTGCTCCATTCTGTGTCCCGTGTGGGGGTGAAATTCCACAGGGGGGTAACCCTAGATGTGGATGGCAAGTGAAGGCTGTGGCAAGATTTCGCCAGTGACATCTAGTGCGATGGCTGTGGCCGTATGTCTCGGACTTGGATCTGGCCACCATCATCCATGCTTTCATTACCTCTCGATTGGACTACTTTAACGTGCTCTACGTGGGGCTACCCTTGGCGACGGTCTGGAGGTTGCAGCTGGTGCAGAATGCGGCGGCCTGCCTCCTAACGGGGACAGGTTGCCGTGAGTGCTCCGGACTCTGCACTGGCTGCCTATTGACTTCCGGGCCCAATTCAAGGTGTTGGTTATGACTTATAAAGCCCTAAATGGCTTGGGTCCTGTTTACCTGCGAGACCGCCTCAAGCCTCGGGTCATCTCGCGGTCGGCCGGGAGCTCCCAACTCAAAGTCCCCCAGCTATGCCGGGCGGTGACGGCGGGGAGGGCGTTCTCAGTGGCCGCACCTCGACTGTGGAACTCTCTCTCCTGTTGGAGGCCGTCTGTCCCCTGACCTCCCCTCTTTCCGTACTTGTTGTAAGACCTGGTGGTTCCGCCTGGCCTTCGGGCAGGGGGGTGGGTAGGATGGGGAGGAGTTTTGTTGTCAGTTGCTATTTTGTGTTGATTTTATATATTGTAGTTATGATTTTATTGTTGTGTGTTTACGCTGTTAGCCGCTCCGAGTTGCAGGAGGGTGCGGGATAGAAATGTGTTGTAAAGTAAAATAAAATAAATTAGCTCCTCCTTGGAGTCCTGAACCACAGTTTAAAGGAAATCTCTCTCGGCTCTGATCCTAGCGTCTCGTTTGAGGTTGATGGGTTGCAGGATCTGTCCCATAAGGAAGAATGTAACAATACATTAAAATGCATTTTGCGTAAGTCACAGCATCCGCGGCCTGTCACTTGAAAGAGCAGAGCTGTGCCCGACTGGACAGGGTTGTCGAAGCAAAGTGATGCGGTGCATAGTCTGGCACAGAGAGGGTTATCTCCCCTCTTGGTGTGATCTGGATTCTTGGGCTTTGGACATAGCGACTCTGGATTGAAGCTTCTATTTCAGAGGAGAAAAACATCCAACCTGGGGGCCAAATGCAGGCTGCAGATAGTCTTTTATTTGATCCCTTTCCAGTTCCTGGATTTGACCTGTAGAATCCGTTCCTACCCCCAAACCTTGAAAGAGGGAGCTTAGGATAAGGGAGCAGAGATGAGGGCATGGACTCAAGAACAGGGGACAGATCCATTGTCTGGACCCTTGTCTTCCTGAGATCACGCCTGTTCCCAATTTCTATGCTTGTACTTCCTTTGCAGAGCATCATGACATCCTAGTGGGAGGCAGGAAAGTCCCCGAGGGCCACCCTGTTTTTTTTGGCACAGCAGACCTTGTCCACTGGGTTAGCCCCTGGACCCCTAGAGCTGATCTGGAGAAATCGGTGCTACCCCCAGAGCCTGGACAGTCTTTTGTCAAAACGTAGCGTGTCGAAGTGAATCCTGGAGGGGACTATGAACTGGCAACCCTATATACTTCTCCAGGCTGATTCTTTGCTAGGCTTTTTTAAAGCACACACTGCACAGCGTGTGTGGTTACAAGACGGCAAGACCAGGCCGATCAAAACCGAATGCTCGGAGAGCCTAGCGTTGGTCTCCTCTAACATTCTGTGTCGACTCCCAAATGTCTCCCCTCTTTTGCAGACATCAGAATTGCAGAAGCTTGAAGGGTCGGTACGTAGAAAACAAGCGTGCACGTTGCTATTCTGAAAGTGTATTTGCGCGAATGGGTCTCCTAGCTCCCTCTCTAAACTCTTAGGCAGAGTCAAACTGAGAACTGAACTAGCTGTTCGTTGGCTTTGCCGCCTCTGTTTTCCTCCCTGGAGGAGTTGTACCAAACTAGACTGGTTAAAGAATCAAAAAATGGATGCTTTGAAAACTATCCTGTAGAGCAGGGTAGGGATCCTTGGAGCTGGGAGCTGAATGCAGCCCGTAGCTAGCTTTTTATTTGACCTCTTTCTTGTTCCTGGATTTGGCCCCTGGATCCAGTTCTCGCCCTCAAGCACCGAAAAAGACTAAGCTTGGGAGAGAGGAGCAGAGATCAGGGCTTGCACACAAGGATAGTGCACAGATCCATGATTTGTACCCTGATCTTCTGAGACCACCCCCACCCCTAAATTCTGTGCGACCCTTGGAGTTTGTACTAAGTTTCAAATTGGACCCTGGGAAGGAAATGGTTGTGTGTAGATGAGCCAAGTGGTAACTTCCATCTCTCTTTCTATTGGTCTTTTGATCCTGTCTTCCAGTAGCTGATGTTTGGAAAGGCTGAGGGAGGGATTGTGAGAGGGCATCTAAGGGCTTTTAAAGAGACGTTGGAGTATTGCCGAACTGTTATCGATGACCAAGTAAAGCTCTGCTAACACCAGCCATGGAAGCCGTCTGCTCTTCGGGACTGACCAATATGACATTTGACTTGGCTGGGTGTATGATGCTGTAAAAAATGCTTTCTTGCTTAAGGAAAAGAAAAGGAAAGAAAACTTGCATGAATTTGAAACCTCTTAAAATATTTATGGTTTTTAGTTATGAATAAATGCAAGGGAATAGCATCTGGAGACCTATTAGAATGTCATCTTTCTTATGGTCATCTTTAAAAGGAATACGGTCTAATTTTAGGCTGAGTTTAAAGAGGGGCTAGGAGGCATTGTGTAATCTAGTGCGGCCACAGGATTTGTTTCTACTCAGCCAGAACTCCCCTCTTCCACATTTGGGATTCTGCTGCTGTACGTACCAAGGTTTGCGCAATCCCACTGAGCATTATTATTCCTCCCCAACAACATGCCCGGTGCTGAACAACCATGATTAGAAATGGGTCCCTGCCCCATGTGACTGACGATCTAGGCTAGACAGGGGAGGGGAATATAGAGGGACAGGAATACATAGAGTCCATTTTACAGATGGGGAACTGAAAGAGAGAGAGTTTGTGGCTAAGGTGGGATTTCAACCCTGGTCTCAGATCAAGTCAAGCCCCAAATAAAACAGTAAAAATGATTATTTATTATCTGAGTTGCTCAAAGCCAATACACAGTGAGTTCCTTTTTTGCCTTTTGATTTTGAACCTTAAGGTTTCATTTGGGTCATTTCCATGCTCAGAGTGCTTTGAAATCCTTATCTATTTTGTCTCCAACAAGCCCTGTGAGGTAAGTTAGCCTCCGTTCGCTACCTATAAAATGGGAACAATGACAGAGAGTGACTTGCCCAAGACCACCGAATTAGTTCATGCCTAAGGTGGGATTTGAACCCTGGTCTCCCAGACCCCAGTTGAGCACTTTATCCATTGGACTATGCTGGCCTTCATATTGGATAGGAGTCCACTAGCATTATTGGGATGCTTTATGGCAGTGGCTTCCAACCTTTTCTCTTGTGTGACCCCGTTAGAGACTTGTGTGTAATCCTGTGACACCAGACAGCAACAAACATGCCAAGAATATGTAATATCTGTTAGTATCGCCACCCTATCTTTAGATCATGTGACCCCATTTGGGATCCTGACCTCCACTTTGGAACCCTTTCTCTAGGATTTGTCTGCATGAGCATCCGTATTCCTGAATGGAAAAGGGTAGTGTGTTGGTTATTTTTTATTATATTTAAAATGTATATGCCGCCCCATCCTGCCTCAGGCATGTCGGGGTGGTTATAAAAAATGAAAAGTGCAATTTTCATTGGAAACATTGTTAGTGCCTGGGATGTAAAATAAATCCAAATTAGCCAAGGATAATGGCAAAATTGGCTTCCAGGGGGAGGCAGTTCTTGTGTGACTTGAGCTGTCTGGCCCCAGTGGATTGGTGGACAGTAGGAGGAGAGAGGGAGGATTATCACCTGATACGCTAGCATCTGTCCACAACTCTTGTTTCTGGTAGAAACTTTTAATTCTGTGAAGCGGCAGCTTTTTCTCTGCTCGGGTGCAAAGACTCCTTTTCAAAATGTAACTGGTGCACTGCTAACCTAACCTTGCAGGAAATTGCCTCCCAAGCCATACAGCTTGGAACCACTTCAGTGCTTAAAGTTACGCAAGAGCAGTCTAAGAAAATCACTCGGCATGACCTGAGGCTCTGAAGCCCACACTGCCTGCCTTCTCTTCCTGCCCTGTGTCCTCCCCACCCAGGACCATTCTTCAAAGAGTAACTTTTCTGTCACATCAACGATGCTGGAAGGAAAGCGAGACACGGCTTTTTTTTTTCTCCCCTGTTGCCACCAGCTTCTTCTCTGCTGTAGCAATTTCTATGGACGATGGGAACATGGCTTTGCGTGACGAAGCAGAGAAGTTCCCATACTTGTATATAATGGAGAGTCCTCTTTGTACTTCTGTCCACAGTGTAGACATGATTCCTGCATTTTAGGGTAGCTTTGAATTGTGGGGGGGGCGGGAGGAAGAGGCTTACCTCTTGATTCAGAAGTGTTCACATGAACGGAGCACTGCTTCGAAGTAACTGAGGAGTAGGAAGAAAAGTTAGGCGCTTTGCTTTGCTTTTTACTTTGAAGTAACTATCCTGTGAACACGCCTACTTACATCAAATTGGGTATCATTCCATACCTATCTGTGCCTTGACTATTAGGGAGGCTGAAGAGTTAACTTCATAAGAAGTGCCATACTGTACGGCTTCCCGAGATCCTTATGCGGCTCCCAAGCTGCCCTTTGCCCACCTCTGTTCTAAGCAAACATACTAACCATTGAATTTGACTGCAGAGATTTGTGCTTTGTTGCTTGGCTGTCTGTTTTATTGTTGTTGATATAGTGCAAGCAATGAATCTGGAGCTGTGCAATCAGTAGATAGCAACAGGTCTGTGTGACAAGGGGGGGGCGGGGGGTTCTCGCTTGCTGCCCCAATGCTTTGGAATTCCCTTCCCTCGGAGGTTCGTTTGAACCTGAACGTGGGTGTTTTCTTGAAGCGGTGTAAAACCCTTCTTATTTGGGAGGACATTTGGTGGCCGGGGATTGGGACGGTTTTGGGGAGGCTTGGGAGGGATGATGGTATTGGGAGTTGCGGTAGGGTTGTGGGGGGGGGAGGGTTTTTTAAATTATATGTTCTTATGATCTGTAAGCTACACTGAGCTCTTTGGGAAGGGTGGCATGTAAATTTAAATAAATGAAATATCTAGTGTGATGGGGATAATGCCTTGGTTGACTGGTCCTTAGTGCCATATGGGTATGACTCGGGCTTGAAAAAAGTGGTGTTTGTTTTGGAGAATCACATGAAGTCTTTGTTTGTACCATATCTGTTACTGTAGCCAATCGGAATCCTTCTATAGTTGTGGTCCCCATGGAGATGTGTACTGTCATCCTCCTCATCCATCAAATGGCCATGTGCTTCCCAACAGCGGGGTTTGCATATTGTCACTTACCCAGTGACTGGGATTGTGTCAATATAGTACGTCATGTAGACTTTTAGCTTTCCTAGGGAGGCATGCTGTTTGAGGGGGGAGATCCAGCATTGCAGAGAATGTCTAAAACAGTTTCTCGGTGGAATTTAAACAGCAGGTGAGTGTTGCTGGTTTTGGAGTCATGACCCTTTTAAAAATTTCAACCATTTAGATGCCGATTAATTTCACTCCTTCTCTCTATCACCATCTGTTATCCTGAAGGCTTCAGCTATATATGAAGGATGTAAATTGGAGGGGAGTGAATGACAACGTCTGGTTCTTCTAGAGTAGCCTGAAGAATCCTAAAATGTTGATTTCATCCACAGCAGGAAACAGCTGCTGCTGTTTTTTTTTTTTTTCATTGGTCACCTTTTTATTCTTCACACGAATGGATTCTCCCATTAAAAGACCATTCCCAAGCATGAATAAACATCTTGACTTCCTGAGAAGTCCTCTATTAAACAAATTTATGCAGTGTGCATCGTTGCATAGCAGTCAATCTTGACGTGATGACAGCTACGTCCATGTAGCAAATACGGGATCTGGCAAGAAGCTAGTTTTCCTTTATCCTCTTAGCTCTCTTTCATGTAGAGGCATAAAAATACTAGGCTTGTCTGCCTTATGCCTGCAGGTTGGGTGTATGTCTATTTCTTAGTATAAAAATGTGCCTGCAGTGGGGGCATCCTCATAAGTGGAACTTGGTTGAGTAGAAGAATATATCCTTTTAGGTCTAACTGCTTCTCCTCCCCTTCTTTCCCCCCCACCTGTGTGGTAACTAGATCTTCTTCCCTGTGCCTGCTTTCCTGACCTTGTGTTTCTTAAGAACGTAAGTGCCAGACTGGGTCAAACCAATGGTCCATCGAGCCCAGCATCCTGTCTCCAACAGTGGCCAATCTGGGTCGCTTGGAATAAGTACCCAACCGGTCACAATGGGGTGATCCATTTCCTGTTGTTCACCCCCAGCTCCCGATAGTAAGAGGTTACATTCCGCAAACCTGCCAGTTTAATATCTACTAGTTTAGTTTAGTTTATTGCAGCAAGCTTTCGCTATATGCCTCGCTCAAAACAATAGACAAACAATCAGTGTAGACGTACACAAACTAGTCCCAATAATAATTGGTAATAAAACAATGATAAAATGAGTAGAATAAAAATGAATAAAATAAACATGGGGTGGAACTTCAAACCGTACCTTCTAATACTGACACTGACTGCAACCTGGTAACAGCCAAGGATAATGGTAGTCTTTCAACCCCATGCTTTTGACCCCATTACAAAACCCACAATATATTACAATAGTTAAAACAATTAAGGCTAATACCCAAAACATAAATAACGGTTGATCACCATATCGTACAACTCTAATCACATATTAGGGATGCACAAGGACCCAAAGCGGGTTCCATGTCATTGCCAGCAATACGGGAGATCGCCTGATAACCTAAGGCAGGGGTGTGGTCTTGTCCTATCATTGCCATATGGCGAGCCCTATCAATCCAGCTCTGCTAATCCAACAATTCATGTTTAGCAGATGCCAGGTAAACAAAGGAGGTCAGAGCGACCGTGCCTCCTTCTGGGAAAGGAAAAAAAAAATCTAACAACCTTTAGATTTAAATGTCATGCCTGTTAGCAAAAGCGAGGCGAGCCACGCCGTCCTGAGTGCTTTATACTGGGGGCATCTCAAAAGGAAATGCTGTACTGATTCTATCTCAGCCATAGAGCACGAACACAACCTAGCCTGGTATGGAATAGAACGATACCTTCCCTCCAGAACGGCCGTTTGTATTAACTGAAAGCGCAGAAGGAGATATGCTCTCCTAAGTTTTGGGCTTGACAATATATCCAAGTATGGTTCAAAACAGAAACAGAGTTTGTACGAGCCAAGCAAGGGTGCCACTCTCCATCCCCTCAGCGCTGAGATGTCCTCCTGGTTAGCCACGTCCTGAATCCTGGTTAGGACCTCTGAGTTAATTGATGCTAATGATCTACCAGCGAAATATTGAAAGGAAAAGCCATGTTTACTAACTAGACATGCCAAGTGGCATAACCATGGGTAGGTCCGCACCCCCTCATACATCAACTCTTCCCTGAGACACTGGTGAGTAAGAGCAATCTCTCCCTGGGAAATCGCCCTTAGCCAATACCTTTATTATTATTATTATTATTATTATTAATAAAAAACAACAACATTTATATAGCGCCAGTCGTGTGACCTGGTGCTGTACAGAACATAGAATTAGACGCTTTATAAGGGCTTTGTTGGCCAAAGACGAAATCGAGGGAGTTCCTGTCTCGGCTCTTAGAGCCACGGCAGGTACCCCCGG
>QEPC01006909.1:784830-795861 GCA_003113815.1 Sphenodon punctatus | reverse complement strand
TGGGGGGGGGGGGCGGGGGGGAATAGGTGCCAGAAATCGGGATGAAAAACAGTAAATTGGCAGGCTGTTGGGTATTTTATTGCCTGATGTTACCTGGTTGAGTGCCGCAATTCTGACATGTGTACCCGTTTTTGTGGGTGCCGGTTTCAGCTCCAGGGAGGACCCCTTTGAGAAATGGAAAATGAAATCCTGTTCTGTTTGGATGTGCCTCATTATTATTAAACAATGAACAGCCAGAAGACGAGGAGAAATTTGCTCACGTAGCATAATTCTCAGTAGGTTAATCCACAAAGTAATAGGATTATTTATCTGGTTGAATGATAAAGGCTTAGAGGAACACAAGCACATTTTTGATTGCAGTGGAGGTGTGATTAGGGACAGGCAGGTTATTATGAACCCTTTTCTCCCCTGCTGGATTAGGATTAATTTTTTTAATTAAAGGCTCTTTGGAATGGAATAAATCCATGTACCACAGTGATCATGTCAAGATTAAGAAAACAGATAGTATTTAAATACTGTTAGTTTAACCTCCTCAACAATCCCTATTTGAGGACTCTCCCTCTTTGGGTAATGAATCCCACTGTTCCTTTTTCAGCTTTTGTGTGAAAATACTGTTGAACACCTGTTGGGTGACTCTTCCTCATTATCCAGCCTGCTGTCAAGAAGGAAACCATGGCAGTGAGTGATGGTATAGGCAAAGGGAGGTATGGACTGTGTTTAAAATAACACACGTGATTCTGAGCGTTAATAGCAGCAATGTATGGAAACATTGGAGGGACTGTAACACGGAGCAGTAAAATACTATTATTGGTTTTTTCTAAGGAGCTAAATGTGTGATGATTCCCAGGCCAAACACAAATTAGATGCAAGTTTTGGTTGCTTGGGGTGACTTACGGAAATGTCTAACACGAGCTCTGGTGCAGTGGTCACATGACTGATCTAGCAGTCCAATTGGGAATGAGGAACATTTCCTATAGGATTTGGAAGTAATCTGCCATTTCGATACCTGTCGGGCACCAAGCTGATTCCAGGCAGAGCAGTGACAGGATCATGACTAAGACTGAGGTACTGCAGGATCGNAAAAAACAACAACATTTATATAGCGCCAGTCGTGTGACCTGGTGCTGTACAGAACATAGAATTAGACGCTTTATAAGGGCTTTGTTGGCCAAAGACGAAATCGAGGGAGTTCCTGTCTCGGCTCTTAGAGCCACGGCAGGTACCCCCGGGGGAGCCTTTAGGATGCGTTGAAGGAACATATTTTGCACCCTCTCCAACGGGGCCAAGTCAGTAACTGACGTGAGCTCTATCCCAAAGAGCAAAGGTCGGGGGGGAACCTTAGCCATATATACCTTCAGGAGAACTGAAACCGGCAATCCCAGCTGCCTTCAACAAGATCCTAACGGCACGCATGGCTGTATTAGCCTTTTTATGACATGGGAATTCCACATCCCTCTAGTGTGAAATGTCTTCCCTAGGTACTTGAATGACTGCACCAGAGTGACCCTTCCCCCATTCACCTCCCAGACCTTGGGCAATTTGTGCTTACCATAGACCAGTAGCTTTGTTTTTACAGTGCTGAGGACCAACCCATTTAGCCTGCAGTACTCGCAGAATCTCTCCAAGACCCTCCTCATGCCAATCTCTGTTTGAGTCATGAGAACAATATCATCGGCAAATTGTAGGAGTCCCAACTGTTTGGGCCCCACGCTTGGGGCATGGGTCATCTCTGGTGGAATAGCCCTCGGAAGATCTGTGAGGTACAGTGAGAAAAGCAGGGGTACAGGGATGCACCCCTGGCGCACTCCTCTTTCTATGGGTATCGAGTGGCTCAAACCCTGCGCCTCATTACCCTTCACCCGTGCCTTGTTGTTACAATGTAAATTAAATATGGTGGCAAGTAAATTCGGCTCAACACCCAATACCCTCAATTTTGCCCACAAGCGGGCCCTTGGGACCGAATCAAAGGCCTTAGAGAAGTCTACAAAAGCAAGATATAATTTGCCCCTCCTAATCTTATGGATCTTATAAATAATGTGGTGCAAAATGAAGCAGCAGTCCAGAGTGGAACGATCTTTACGAAATCCAAACTGTTCGTCTGGAATAGCTGCTACCCTCTCTACCCATTTCTCCAACCTCCCCAACAATATCTTAGCGTAAAGCTTCCCCACGATCGATAACAGACTTATCAGCCTATAACAGGCTGGGTCAAGGGAACTCCTGGTCTTATAAATGGGAACAACGACACTCTTGAGTCCATGATTGGGGAGGAACTCCCCCTTTGGCTACTGCGGGGAACAATTTGGCGAAAATGCGAGCCCACCAGTGCGGGACTGCCTGTAGGATTTCCGCTGACAATAAGTCTGGGCCAGGGGCCTTGTTAATTTTGAGATTCATAATAAGGTCAATTAGTTTAGACTCCTCCAAATTCCTTCTCCTCCTATACTCTGGGGGGTGGTTCTTCCCTCGTCCCACAGAGATCATCCAGGCTCACCTCACACTTCATGTATAAGTGCCCAACAAAGGAAACCCAGTCTGGGCCTGAAGGGAACCGCTCACGCTGCCCCTCTCTAGGTCTGAGGATCCTATTTAAGGCACGCCAAAACCTCCCCAAATTACCCGTTGCAAGGTCGCCCGCCATCCTAGCCCACTGGAGCTGGTAGAAAGCCCTTCTTGTATCCCTGAGCATAGCAGCGTAGCTGGACCTCCTCCTAATGAACTTCTCCCTTGATTTAGCTGAGGGTTCGTTTACCCACAATCTCTTAAGATGGGCCAGCTGTCTCTTTGCTCGTCTGCAGTCGGGGCTTTACCAGGGATTTGAGGATCCACACAGGGCCCTCTTCCTGATATTATCCTTTTTTTATTATTATTATTATTATTATTAACAAACATTTATATAGCGCCAGCAGTGTACCTGGCACTTTACAAAGTAATAAAATAGACACGGTCCCTGCCCCTAGGGCTTACAATCTGAGAGACAGGAGCTGGGGGAGAGACTTAGGAAGGGGAACAGAGGGAGAGACAAGGTCTAACATTCATGAAGATGCGAGGTCTCAAGTGCACGTACTTGGCTTGGTTACAATGAGAATGACAGCAGGCAGGTCCATGTGGCAAGGATAAGGGTAAATAGACCGTAGGTATAGGAATAGTGGCTCAGCAGGATAAAGAGTCAGACAGAGCAGAGCTCTTTTATAAGAAGATCCTGGACAGCGATAAGGATCGCCTCATAAATAGATATCAAATCCACCGGGCTGTCGGACTTAAGCAAATGCTCTAACATCTGGTGAGGCACCAATATGGTGAAGCTCCTGAATGAGAGTCGAGAAGGACATCTTCCTCAACTTGCGGATGGTATGGAAAGTGCTATCCCTCCCCGGGCAAGCACATCGAACCACAGTACCTGTTGCCAAGGCCATATGGTCACTCTCTGGCCTGGGGAGGAGTTTAACTTCCTGAAATCTGGACTGTGCATCCGATTGAACCACAACCAGGTCCACTTTGCTCTTCCCCTGTGGCCCCACAAAGGTAAAACGCCCCCAGGGGGTCACAAAGAAGGTCCTGGTTTAAGATCAGGAGGTCAAACCTCTGGACAAGTGCTAGGAAGAGGTTGGTGGGATAGTGATTGGGGACACCAATCGCAGTGTTGGGGGAACCGGAACTTTCAAGGGAGACCTCTTCCCCCTCCCATAATCTGTCCAAGTGAATATTCCAGTCCCCCAGAAAAAACAATAGGGCCTGGGGATATCGCTCCTCGGCTGTGAGGATCTCCCTTTACAGGGCCTGCCATACCTCTGCCTTGTAATAGAGAGAGATAGTGGGGGAATATAAACATAATTATAAGGTACTGGTCACTGAACGACTCCATGATCTTCAGAATGCCCATTTGAAATTCTGGCTGGGGGGATTCAAGGGGTGACACCACCCCTAAACCACTATGATTAACCAGGAGGGCAAGCCCCCCCAAAATCTAACCTCGAAGGCCCTCCTTGGATCCCCTATGCAAAAAGGTATCAAAATCTTGGATTGAAATTACATCCGTAGATTTCAACCAGGTCTCCTGGAGACATACCATATCCCAGGCGCTCTTGGTCCATCAGTGGTGCCCGGACTCCTGTGATGTTCCAAGAGAGGACTCTGAATGTTTCCGAAACTTGAGCCCTAGGAGCCTCACCACACTGGGAACTCTTTCCCCCCCCACCCCCCACTAGTAGGCTCAACTAGCGACCTCCGCCAACCCAGAGACAATAACTCCCGTTCCGTACATCCCTTGAGTCAGAAGTTGTTTGGCTCCTGAACTAACTGAGGGATGTTTGCCTCTAAGACTATCACGTTGGATTTAGTATAGGGGGCTGCAGGCTCCACCATAACCTCAGTCCTGAGCTTCACCCCAGAAGGGGCCTCCGCCCATCTCCCACTACCCAAGGGAGGAGGTGAACCCTGCTCTACTGAGTCCAACGCTCGGACAGCTGTTAAAAAATCCAGAGTATTGCCCATAAGTGTATGGGTAACAACATTGGTGAGAATATGGGGGACCCTAAAATCTATGGCTGGGGTCTGGGCACCGGGATGAATAAAGTCGAGCCTACTTAAAAGAGAATCCTGGTCGATAATAGAAAGATGCTGGATCTCCTCTCGTAATGGGCTGGCATCTCCCATGGTCCTCTCTCCCAAGTGGAACCTTCCTAATTTAAGAGCAAGGTGATCGGATGACTCACACAAAACTGCAGACCTTGCAATGACCCCTAAACTGGGGTTCACCTTGGGGTAGAACTGTGCAGGAGACAGAGATAACTGGGATTCAGGTACCTGGCTAAGCCCCTCCCCAGCTTGGCATTCCATCGGCTGGGGAAGACTGGTCAAGGTAAACCAGTATACCCTGAGGGCATTGGTCCCCCTGGAAAGGTCTCGAGGAATCATCCCTAGAGATCTTGCCTCCACCCTTGCTCTCCCTAATTAACAAGGAACCTCTGGGCTCAGGGCCCAAGGGTACCCGGTTAGGCGAGGAAAACAATTCCTGCCCCCTAGACTCCACTTGTCCCGCCTCCTGCCCTTCCCCATGTACCCAAACCCTATCTATCGAAATTCCTCTACAAAGGAGATATTTCCTAACCTTAAAAAGGTTAAGTACCCAGTCAGATGAATTGAAACTCACTCGCAGGCTATACAGCCTGTTCCTTTTGGGCCTCCTCCTAATGAACTTCTCCCTTGATTTAGCTGAGGGTTCGTTTACCCACAATCTCTTAAGATGGGCCAGCTGTCTCTTTGCTCGTCTGCAATCGGGGCTTTACCAGGGATTTGAGGGGCCGCACAGGGCCCTCAAACCCTACAATCAGGGCTAAACCCTACAATCATATCAGGAGTAACCACTTACCCCAAAAAGTGGGCCAGATGATGGGCAACCAACCCCACATCCTTCCAAGAGTGAATGACCCCGTCGTGGTCTTGACCAATATACAGATAGATCTCCTTGGGACTAACCACCCTCTTTCCCGAACAAAACCCTGGGGGTTACCAAGGAAGGCTCGCTTCCCAGTGGGGAGTCTAGGTTGTCTAGATATAACAGTGGTCCAACCTGGCTCAGGTGGATTACCACCAACACTGAGCTTATCCATGATAGCACTCATCTGCTTCTTTACCATGACCAAGGAGCTATCCAACCCTTTAATACAGGCAAAAAGCATCTCCACTGTTTTTGCTATGAGGCTGGTCTGATGTAGTAAATACTCCTTGGTAGAAGAGTCCCAACCTGGCCACCCAATGTCTGGNGTCAGCATATTGAGGACACGGAACATTAAACAATCTCATGACCTCACCCAGCAGCTGTATATACATGTTGAACAGGAGAGGGGACAAAATGGAGCCCTGTGGGACTCCTCATGAGAAGTCCCAGGGTGATAAAAAATAATCCCCGAGTACCACCCTCTGATTTCTTCTGGCCAGGAAAGAGCGGAATCATTTAAGGACCTTCTGAAGGTTCCTACTTCAAACAAGGTTCTTCGAGCTGGCTCTGCACATGAGCCCAGGCTCGGACGGTGCGATTTCTCCCCCCCGCCCCTCTTCTCCCCGGTCGGCGGGGACTTGGCGTCGGGCGGGCTGGGGGGCCATTGCCCCTGATGCCCTAGGGGGTGGGTCACCCCTGACCTGGAGTATTGTGTCCCAGTTTTGAGTGCCTCATTTTAAGAACATTGACAAATTGTAGCAGGTTCAGAGGAAGGTGACAAAGATGGTAAAGGGTTTAAAAGCAAGTCTTATGAGGAAAGGTTGAAGGAACTGGGTATGTTTAGTCTAGTGAAGAGAAGATTAAGGGGACACTTGATAGCAGCTTTCCAATATCTAAAGGGCTGCCACCAAGAAGATGGTGAGGAACTGTTCTGCGTCGCTGCAGAGAGCAGGATTAGAAACAATGGGCTCAAGTTACAGGAAAGGAGATATGTTAAATATCAGGAAAAAAATTCTGAACAATAAATGCTGTGCAGCAATGGAACAAGTTCCTAGGGAATTTGTAGGCTCTTTGTTGCTGGAGATTTTCAAAAAGAGACTGGAATCTGTTGGGTACAGGAGATGGTAGCTGTCGTCCTCCTGCATCCCATGCAGAACTAATTGACCCTCGAGGTCCCTTCTAACTCTGATTCTATGATCTCTTGCACCAGGGTGGCATTCCAACCTGCTTATNACTAGGGGTGGGGATACCAATATTGGATTAATCCGATACACCTGATATTTGCTGGTACCAGCATACCGGATTTTTAACTTTGGGCATTTTACCGGATTTTTTGCATTGCGTGCCATTCAAATAATGGCCGCAATGTGTAAAAAAACCAAAAAACTATACGCGGCCGATGTTAAAAATCCGGTACGCCGGTCCGATACCAGTGCATCCGGTATTCTCCCCGGTGTCCCACCCCTAGTATGCACTTAGTTCTTTTATGAAATACACTGGCTACGTTGTGGCATTCCCTCCCTAATGGCTGGTGTGCTTGAAGACAACAGCCAACTTCTGCTAACAGATGATGGAGTTAAAAATGCTTCTTTTACACGTTAGAGGTCTGTACCATAGGTCAAATGTATCTTGTTCCAAGGACGTAACCCTTAATAGGGACAGGGTGTGCAACCTCACCAGGGTCCACAAGCTAAATCTCTTGTGTGGGAAGGGGCCCCTGGATCCAGGGATCATTGTGGCTGATCACAAATTGGACACATCAGCAATGTTGAGGGTTTTTTTTAGTTTTAGTTTAATGTTTTTATTTATTTATTTTATTTTGAAAATTTTATACTCTGCCCCTTCTGCACAGCAGCTCAGAGTGGCTTACAATCTAAAAACGCATTAAATACCAATATAAAACACTCTTACAAGGGGGAGACACAAAAACACAACAGAAAACCCCTCCCACCCTACCCGTCTCCCTTGCCAAAAGACTGATAGAACAGCCAGGTCTTACAAAGTTGCCTAAAAGAAGGCCGGTCCGGGGACACCCGGGCCCCTGCCGGGAGGGAGTTTCACAGCCTTGGTGTGGCCACTGAGAACGCCGTCTCCATAGTGACACACCCCTCCCCGGGAGACTAGAGGGACCTCGGTCGGCCCCAGTCGACCGTAGATGCCGATTCAGAGCCCGGGGAGTGAGGCAGTCCCGCAGGTAACACCAACACCTTGAATCGGGCCCGAAAGACTAGGCAGCCAGTACAGAGAATGGAGCACCGGTGTAATATGCTCCCGGCGGCCCATCCCAGTAAGGAGACGAGATGCCGCGTTCTGCACTACCTGCAGTCTTCAAGCAGTTGCCCTATGTAGCTCCACATAAAGCGTGTTACAGTAGTCAAGTCTTGAAAAAGCGTGGGTGATAGTGGCCAGGTTGGAGTCTGAGACGTATGGCCGAAGCCTCCGCACCAGATGTAATTGGCGGAAAGTGCTCCTTGCCACAGCCCCCACCTGAACATCCAGGCGGATCTGGGAATCGAGGAACACTCCCAGACTCCGAATCTGGGGAACCAACGGGGGGGGAAGGGAAACGCAACACCCAATACCTTCCCCACTAGCATCACTTCCATCTTATCGAGATTCAGCTTCAGACGGTTCGTCCTTATCCAGTCCCCCATAGCTGCCAGACACTGAGTAGGCACCGAGACTGCCGGGCCTGGATCGAAGGTGAAGTTGGGTGTTGTCAGCATATTGAGGACACGGAACATTAAACAATCTCATGACCTCACCCAGCAGCTGTATATACATGTTGAACAGGAGAGGGGACAAAATGGAGCCCTGTGGGACTCCACATGAGAAGTCCCAGGGTGATAAAAAATAATCCCCGAGTACCACCCTCTGATTTCTTCTGGCCAGGAAAGAGCGGAATCATTTAAGGACCTTCTGAAGGTTCCTACTTCAAACAAGGTTCTTCGAGCTGGCTCTGCACATGAGCCCAGGCTCGGACGGTGCGATTTCTCCCCCCCGCCCCTCTTCTCCCCGGTCGGCGGGGACTTGGCGTCGGGCGGGCTGGGGGGCCATTGCCCCTGATGCCCTAGGGGGTGGGTCACCCCTGACCTGGAGTATTGTGTCCCAGTTTTGAGTGCCTCATTTTAAGAACATTGACAAATTGTAGCAGGTTCAGAGGAAGGTGACAAAGATGGTAAAGGGTTTAAAAGCAAGTCTTATGAGGAAAGGTTGAAGGAACTGGGTATGTTTAGTCTAGTGAAGAGAAGATAAAGGGGACACATGATAGCAGCTTTCCAATATCTAAAGGGCTGCCACCAAGAAGATGGTGAGGAACTGTTCTGCGTCGCTGCAGAGAGCAGGATTAGAAACAATGGGCTCAAGTTACAGGAAAGGAGATATGTTAAATATCAGGAAAAAAATTCTGAACAATAAATGCTGTGCAGCAATGGAACAAGTTCCTAGGGAATTTGTAGGCTCTTTGTTGCTGGAGATTTTCAAAAAGAGACTGGAATCTGTTGGGTACAGGAGATGGTAGCTGTCGTCCTCCTGCATCCCATGCAGAACTAATTGACCCTCGAGGTCCCTTCTAACTCTGATTCTATGATCTCTTGCACCAGGGTGGCATTCCAACCTGCTTATGCCTTTGTCTAGGTCTGACCCTAATGAAGATGCAACGGAATTTCCCTATAGTTCCATGATCAGGCAATTCTTGCTCGCTCAGGCTTTCACTTCTATTTGAGGGTGGGGCTCTTGATCATAGCGACATGATCCTAAAAGAACAAAAGGATTGTTAGTGTTTGGGAAGGCCGGGTCGGAGAAGAGTGCTTTGCGTTTGTGATGAAAGTGGGTGGAGTTCATGATGGCCCTTGATCACGATGGAGAAGGAAGTTGTCTAAGTATCTGGACAGAAGACCTTACCTGTGAAAGTGAATCTCTCTGTAAAAAGGTTGAGGCATGTAGGACCAGACTGCGCTCATCTAAGCCAGCGTCGATTTAGGCTAACTCTTCAAGCCATTCTTGGGAGTAACTCAGCTTGGTATTGTTTATGCTACTCTCCTAAACAAATTTAGTGCTGCCCACAGCAGTCATGCCATGAAAGTGCACATGACACCTATCCCTTCATGCTTTGCATGCAAAACATTTTGGGATGAATTCCATAGAGTTCTCAGTGGGCTAGAGACCTTGCACTGCAGCCTGGGAATGACTTGTCAACAAAACACAGAAAGGGTTCATGTTATAAGGTATTTTGGTTTAGAAGGTGATGGGGATTAGCTGCTCCTGGTTATTCCAGATTACATACTTCACTCCTGGATGCCATCACTTGATATGCAAACAAAACCGGGATCTGAGTGAGTTAAGGACTCGATAAACTGATTTTTAGCTGTTCATGTGAACGTGGCCTAACTGAGATCGGGGGCGGGGAAGGGGCTCGGTCGGGGTCTGAAATTAGTTCTTCAGTCTCATCCTTCAAATTTTACTTGCATCAGAAATCGGATTTATTTATTTAAGCGTATATGTTGCCCTTCCCAGAGGCTCGGTATTAATAATGCAGTTATCCTTGCTGCTGTTACTTTACATGCATTTATTGCTTTGTGATTTATTGCACAGATTAAACTACATTATTTATGTAGTTTAATATCTTAAGAGCCACCCCCTCCCCAAACCAATAATTGATATTCTGAGGGGGAGAGATCTTTCCTTGGATAAGAGCTGGAAATGTTTCTCCAGAAAGCTGGGCTCTTCTTTGTTTTTTTGTTGCTGTATTGTGTGTTCAATAAATCTCACATACTCTGGCTCCTGCGTTAACTCTGACTTTTGCTGCTGAAACTCTACCCTGCCATTCTGTTAACTCGAGCAGAATGGAAGCCAAGGCAGGGGTTCGGGTATGCCAGTCAAGGAGGAGCTGCAACAGCAGAGATGATCCCTTGTTTTTACTGGCATGGAAAAGGCACGGTGAATGAGAAGGGCTGGGGAAGGTGCTTTCTATAATGAAAATTCCTCAGTTCCACTGCCATGTCCCTTTTGTGTCAACAAGCACAATGGCTCCCTGGGATGGCTTTTGCTGGGATGAAATGAGCACCCTCCTGTCTGTTTCCTTTCCCAGTACATCTATAGAAATGCAGGGAAATTAAGGTGGTCTTAATTGAGGTTGTCCTTCATATCAGTCTCTCCAGTCTAGATGTTATGTTGCAAAGGGGTTGCTGTCGCAGTCCCATTAATTCTGCGCTGCTACAACTGCAGTCATTTTTGTGGAACTTGGCTAAATTTGTCATAGAAACTGCCTCTGGCCTTGCAGAATTGCAGTCTGAGTGGGGAGCACTGGGAGGTAGCCAATGGGTGCCACCACTGTGAGCCGTTGGCAGATAAGGTGGGGCAATGCCCCTTGATCTCCCCTCTTCCCCTCCCCCTAAACACTAAAGAGGAGCATCCAATGGCCTGGAGAGAAGTGCCTCATGGAGAAGCATGTGTGGCATTTTCTGATAAGTCCCAAGTTTGATGGAATGACGTACTGGGAAATTCATGTGCGTTCAAAAAATTTGCAGAGGATTGATAAATTTGCGTAATTCTGCATGCTGTACGTAGAACTCCCCCCCCCCCCCCCCCCC
>QEPC01006909.1:772930-784797 GCA_003113815.1 Sphenodon punctatus | reverse complement strand
CCCCCCCCCCCCCCCCCTTCTTGCAGAATATAGAGAGCCTTGGTTTTAAAGGAGGAATACAAAGAACTTGACAGCACAACTTTTCTCTAACTGTGCTTCTCCAACTCCTTCTGTCTCTGGGCCTCTTTTTGATATACCAGTATCAGTGATATCGATACCATGACCCAGGCAGCAATAGAGACATGGAAAGTACATCGGATATTGGGAGCATGACCCCGTTAGGGGTTGTATATCATTACAAAGGCAGATGTTCCCACGGTATGCATGCCAAGCCAGAGGTGTTGGTGCTGGGTGGCAGGGGCCTGCTTGAAAAAGGCTTTCCTGACTGACCCCAGTTGTGTCATGCTTGGCCAAGAGCCTGGACTGTTTAGGAAGTCTTGCCTGGTGTAGCTCGAATGCCCTATGACTTAGCTCAGTTCCATTGAGAGACTGGGGTGTGGTGTAGTGAGTATAATGTATGTTTGTTTGTTTGTTGTACTGGCAATATAGCCCTGCCAACTATACATCACAGAAAAATGTACAGAAATACATAAAATAATAATCCTACATAAATGAAACAAGATATAGCCAAACCAAAAAGGGAAATAAAACAGATACTGTTGTTCATAATAGAGGCCGCTTAAGGGCAGGGCCTTCCCGCAGCTTTACCTGCTGCGTTCTTAATCTATTGGCTGCCACACCGAAGCGAGCTCTGGCATTTGACACCTCCACGCTCTTATCAGAGAGGAAGGGTACCAGCAGTTGGTGGGGTGGGGTGGGGGCACTCGGGACTGGCATTAGTCTGTTTTGAATAGTTGATCTCGGGGGTGTGCCTAGAAAGGACATTGTAAAAGATAATGCACTAAATCCATCACTTGATTCGCGGCACAGATGCGTATATGATCATTGAGTGACACATCTGAGTAGCGCCCATATAAAACTTTGGTCGCCATTACCTGCAGCCTAAGAGAAGTAAAGGCTTTCCTAAGGGTTACGTTTGTAATTTAGTTCCATCCTATTTTGAAGAATCTGTTTGGGAGGCAATATTTATAGCTAGGGGATATTCTGGAAACCGAGGACTGAGCCCTCAAGGACTGAAATTCGATGTCATCATTTCTGTGCTTAAAAACCTTAGAAGCTTCCTTTTAAGGACTATATGCTAAAGAAATCCAGTGAGAAACCCAGGCTTCTTATTTTTTGTTCAACTCCCAGCTACCATAAATCCCTTTGACGACCTCCCACCTTCACTTTTTCCTCCAAACACGGTCTTGGGAGACACTGAGGCGATAAATGAAAAATTTTAAGCCAATATTACAATACGTATCCATTAATCCTGGAAGCCAAGGAAACCATCCCTGGCTCTAGTCTTAGTATTGCAGGAGATGTTACTATTGGAGCTCCCAAAACACTTTGCAGAAATTTGTTTTGTAATGGCTGCAGAAAATAGGTGACCATTTTACTAAGACCCCCATATCTGGGCACCAAAGCAAATCTGGGATCCACTTCATCTGAAAAATATTTAGAGCTGATCCCGCTAAATTACCACCCCTGGTTCCAAGGAACCGTAGGAGCAGCACAATAGATGAAATAGGTAATTGTTTTACAAATCTCAAATGCGAAGACCAAGTACCACTGTAAGGAAAATCACCCCTATATATTTGAATACCCGGGCCTGTTCTAATTTGTTCTTATTCAGAAACCATGATTCTGGCCTAAAATGTCTAGAAAAAAAATGCCTGTTTTTGAATAATTAAGGACCAGCTCCTCCCTTAGACATTCAGCGCCAAAATCCTCCATTAATCAGATAAGCTCCAATCTACAAGAAGAGAACAAAACTGTCTCATCTGCGTACATTAATATTAAAACTCTTCGATCCCTGATTTTAGGAGCCATGTATTTATCGTTGTTTTGGAATTGAACCAACAGATGTTGAGATTGGGGCAGTCAGAGTACCTCTAAGGTTTGTACGGACCATCAATGATGTATCCGTAGACAGAGATAATATTAAGGATAATAAGCATCTGTCTACTTACCACTCTATACGTTTATGCCACGGCCTTTCTGTATTAATATTAATGCTGCATTGAAATCAATAAACTCGGCATAAAGATTGGCCCACTTAACTTTTTAAATTTCTCGATTTAAGTGAGCAAGCATAAAGCAGTGGTCCCTTGTGCTTTTGGAGCTCTGGAACCCAGCCTGCTGGTCCACCAGAATTCTCAGTTACCCATTTGGTCCGCCTCCCTAGGAGTAATTTGGAGTAAATCTTAGAAATGATGCACAAAAGACTGATGGGCCTATAATTTTTAGGACTGACTCAATCGCCGGTCTTGTAGATTGGCACTACAACCCCCACTTCCCAGAGGGGAGGAACTGTACCCATGTTGTTAATAAAAGTGTAAAGATTTGCCGGTGCGACTTCCCACCAGTCGGGGAAACATTTGAAAACGTTCCCAGGGGTAAAATCAGGACCTGGAGCCTTCCCATTTTTCAGGGAGCCTATGGCCTCCTGCACCTCCTCTAATGGCAACAGGCACGTTTGTGGCATCAATCACCGACGACTGTCTAACAGAAGAAACTGAGTCATCCAAAAGATTTGTGAAATGTTCCTTCCAGGCAGAATTGCTTATCTTGGGTTCCACATACATGGAACCCTTAATGAAGAGCCATTATTTTCCAGAACCCATGAGAGTCTGTTTCCTAACATAACTAAAAGGGAGTTCCACTGCTCTTTGTGGAAAACCGTTTTCTTCTTCGCCAATAACCTTTTATACTGTTTCCTTACCTTTATAATATAGGGACCCATTCATGAGACTCCTATTTGTTTTAAATTGGTGATCCTTTTCCTCAAGTTTCTTTTTGCTTGGACACATTCATCATCCCACCAACCCAGCGTTCATGGGGCCCTTTTACAGTTTCCATTGGTCCCTACTGATGGCAAAATGTTCAAGTCAGACACCAATAAATCCAATATTTCTAGAGGCATTTGAATGCTATCTGCCCCTCAACTCAGATCTCGGATCAAGGGCAGCTTCCAAAAAAAGGAGGGCCTTAACTTGGTCATTTACCACTGAAGACCATTTAATTCTTTATTCTCCACTTCATCACGAGAATAAGGGGATGACATTTCCTTCCTTAACTAAAGATATATAACCCACTCCATATAGGAAAACGACTGCTCTCTCTACGGAAGCCCACCTTAAAACAGTCAACGTATTCATACAAAGCTGGAGAGAGGAGAGCAAAATCTATCGCACTACCCCCACAGTGATTAACAAAAGTATAATCACCCTGGGTATCTCCTGAGGTATTTCCATTTAAAATTACCAGAGAGTATGTTAATACCAATTTATAAAGCTCCTGACCTGCCATATTAATCCCTTGATCCAATGAATTTCTGGCTAAATTCCTGTTCTCCACCTCTTCAGGATCGGCCAAGCCCAGGGCTTTCCTAATGGCCATACAATCAGGTCCTATCCTTGCGTTAAAATTGCCGAGAATCAAAACCTGATCAGCAGGAAGCTTTTCCTGATGCAGGGTCATCACTTCCACTAAATCATCCCAACCAACTAAGTAAGAAAAATTATCCTTTCGGGGAGGCAAATAAACATTTATAACCTGAAAGGAGGACAACATCGGATTGTTAAAATATTTTCCATAGAAAGATTAACAACTGCGCAGGTAATAACTAATTCTAACGAAATAAAGGTAGCTATCCCACCACTAGGGCGGCCTCTTCCCCGAGGTGGGAGAGCAGGAATACACCAACACTTGTGCCCTTCCAATTCAAGAATATCTGAGGAAACGTCCCAAGTTCCTTGGATACAAATAATATCAGCTAATTGCAGGAAATCCAAAAAGTCTTTGTCTACTAAATTCCTACGCCAGCCAGCAATGTTCCAAGAAACCAAACGGACAGGGGTATCATCTAGAATACTATCTCCACATGGCAAAGACTTCGTTATTTTGGGGTTTACCTCAACCCCGATGTGCTGTCAATCTTTCATCTAGAATCTCCGTTCCAGCCTCTCGCTGTGAGAGAGAATAAATACCTGGAAGAAGATTTGAGGAGCCTAAAGTCACCCTTGTATCAAGTAAAGGGGATTTATCTTTAAGTTGCTGAAATCCAACCTGCTTCCCGTTTGCTCGCACATGTTTCAGTAGGGAGGAGGCTGGACTCCCAGTAGTTGAAAAAGACTGTTCCTCGGTTCTTTGATTAATACTCTCATCGGGAAACTCTGCATCAATGACTCTCTTGAGAAATGGAAGGCCAACTGGTGAATTACTGTAATTTATCACTGCCTGAACATGACAGTCTAACAGAGTGGTTTTTGAGGGCTTGCTCTTGACTAGATGACCACTCGCAAGGGCCATCCAAACTCGGAAGCAGGATACCCGGTACCAGAGATGGTTCAGGTTGCTCCAAACTCAGGTTGATTAAAGGTGTCGCTAGCTTTTAAATAATTTGCACTAGTATGATGTGCTCCTGACTTAACAGTTGTCACTTTCTCATATAGTTTGCTCATTTTTGCTAGATCCTTTTGCCCCTCTAAGGGTGTTGCCATAGGCAGGTTTCCAACTTCCTTGAGTGTCTCCCTCTGGTGCACACTTTTGCGTTTGCACTTCCATTTTCTCTGGTGTAGTCTGAGCTAACCTGAGCAGTATATCCCTCTTCACAGTCTCAAAACTCCTCCCAGTATGCCCTCTGGTCCCCAAAACTTTCAGAAGGGGCTGTTTAGCTAATAATTTTGGGGCTTTGACTGATTTATTTCCATGATCTCTCGTTAAGATTTTTGTCACGTGAACCATACCCATATCCCTGGATTTAGAGAGAGCACTAGCAGGGAACACTGATCTACTAGAGAAACAGTCCTTCCTGGCCAGTGACACAGAACTTAGTTTCACAATCACACCCCTTCGACCACTCTCACAAAAAGATCTGTCTGTAAAATATCCCGTCTAGTGATTGGCAGATTTGTAAGAACACTCAGATGTTCAGCTATTATAAGGGGCGTATCCTAAAAGGGCAGAAACCCATTTGGCAAGGGCAAAATGGTAAAAAACGGAGACCTCCTCTCTCAGTCGGAGATGGGATAACCCATCGACCCCCTGGGCATTTTGTTGTTATGTAAACAGTTTTTCTAAATGCACCTTCCTCGTCTGTCCTGCCTGATTACCACCACCCAAATCCATCCATTTTTCCTTCTCGGGCTGAGGCAGTCTTCCATTTTTTCCCGTATGGCAGATCAATATTCAGGGAAGGCCTTAGGTAATCTACTCTTTATAGAAAGTATATTTAGCTGTTCAAACATACGTTTGACAGTTCAAGAAGTTAAAGACGTGTTCTGCTAATAAGGACACAGAGTTAAACTTTCGTATCAAAAGCACTAGCATCAGCTGACTCATGCCGAGTATTGACCATATTGTTTGGAACTGTGTGAGCCTTTATCTCCAAAGGTAAATTTAAATCCACAGACAAAGGGGAAGCTACCTTTGCAGAATTGCCAATAGGTGTTTCTCCCCCCCCCAAAAAAAAACACCCAACAACAACCCNCCCCCCCCCCCCCCCAAAAAAACAACAACAACAACAACCCAACAACCCATAAACAAACCAGGGGATCAAAGAGATTAAAAATAGGAATTTCGGGATGCACAATATCCTGCCTGGTATCACCGGAGGAAATTTAAAAAGCGTCCATCCTCCTTTGCTTCAGTGAAGGGGATACTGGCAAAGCAACTGCCTTTGTCCTCTTCATTTTGGGGGGGCATATTCCAATGTTCTAGAGTTGGGCAACTATTAATGTCCAAACAGAATAATAAACAAAAAGGTTACAACTTAAGCTCTCAACCGAGCCTTCTCTGTCTTGGGGCTTAGGCTGGTAACCTTTGACCCCTGCAACCTTGAGCACAGACTGGGGATAATGCAATGCACAAAATTCTAAAATGAAACCTTGCCCTTCACGGGGCTTAGGCTGGCAACCCTTGACCCCTGCAGTTTTGACGACACAGACTGAGAGTATCAATCAGATTGACTGAGAGTATGCAATACAAAATTTCTAATTGAGTCTTGCCCTTCTCAGGGCTTGGGCTGATAACACTTAAGCCTTGTGATAACCCAAACACAATCCTGGGCAATTTTTTGCCCTTCTTGAGGTTAGTGCAGAGAACACTTAGCCCCTGCGGCTTTAACAACACAGTCCTCCAATAAGTGGCAGAAAAGTTCAGAGAATGCCTTTCCCTTCTCGGGGCTTGAGTTGGCAACACTTGACCCCCTGTAATATCCAGAACACAGTCCTGATCAATTTTGGGGACAAATATATGAACGTCTTTGCCCTCCCTGGAGCTGATATCGGCGACACCGGCTGCCGCTCCACTCTTCTAGTTGCCGGCTGGAAGAAGAGGGGTGTGGCGCTCCCGGCTGCCTCGGTAACTCACAGACCCAATAACAGCAGCTGCAGCACACGAACACGCCCTGTCACAGCAGGGCATCACTGCTCACAATCCTCAGAGCAGCTGAGGAAAAAAGACTTCCCGCTGGGCAGCGCCCCAGTGAATAGCAAGTGCCCGGGGTGTTCTCCCAGTCATTGACACCCTGCCGTGGTGTAGTGGATAAGCGGCCTGGAAACCAGAGTTCAAATCCTGCCTTAGCCATGAACTCACTGGGTTCACCTTGAGCAAGTCTCAACCTCTCGGCCTTAGTTCCCTGTCTGTAAAATGGGAATGTGTCTGTCTCCCTGTGTTCCCCTCACCCATAGATTGTACGCCCACTGTGACAGGGACCTGTCTTCAAAAATCTAACTGTAAAGTGCTACGTACGCCTATTAGCGCTATAGAAATTGGGATAACGAAATAAATGACTGTTGTACGTGTACCACAGATGCCACTTCAGTAGGGAATGAACCTTGGAGCTCTTGCTGCCAAAACGCAGGCTTCCTCTCCCACTTCATACAAACAAGAGCCCCACAGTCTCACTAATGGATTCCACCATTATTCACCTATCCAATAAATGTACTATTGCTCCTCCCTCGCTGTCGTTCACTAACTCATGCACCCTCCACTGCACGTTACCCTTCGGCCTAACAGCCCACCCCCACCCCCATCCAGCCGTAAAGGTCAACTTGCATTACAGCGAGTGGGAGGTTGGGTCCATCTGGCCTGGCCTATGGACCTGGGCCCCCTGGGGGAAAAGAGCCCTGTAAAATGTTTGAAATTGGTTTAGGGTGGCGGCAGAGGAGGAGCGAAGTTCTCAAGATGTGAATGTAGCAGGGAACAGAGGGTAGGAGCAAGGCCATGAAGAGGGTCGAAGGTGAAGACAAGAAGGATATTCTGTATGCGAAAGGGGAAGCTGAGCCAGTGGAGGGAGGAGAGGAGGATTCAAGGTTGTGGCTTCAGGATGGTGCATGCTCTGAATTGCCTCCCTGTGGCTCCAACTGGGGCTTCCCAGAGGGAGGGAGCACTGCCAGGAGGTCTGGCTGTGGGTTTGACAGTAGTGAGAGCAGTTCAAGTGCCAGGAAGCTGCCTTGGGTCAGGGGATTGGACTCGAACCCTTGAGGTCCACACCAGCTCTCCAGTTGTAGGATTCCCTACCCCTCAGATCTGCTGTGCCATCTCTGTGGTGTTA
Organism: Sphenodon punctatus; assembly: GCA_003113815.1. Lineage (NCBI taxonomy): Eukaryota > Metazoa > Chordata > Lepidosauria > Sphenodontia > Sphenodontidae > Sphenodon > Sphenodon punctatus. The sequence goes on along the minus strand of QEPC01006909.1, from coordinate 777,197 downwards.
CGTGATGGCGGTCTGTTTGTCGCTTATTTGAGATATGCAAGATGCCCAAAATTGATGAGAGAGCATGCTGGGAAACTCATTTGCATTCAAAAATTGGCATTGTTTGTACAGTTCTTGCAGAATTTGGAAAACAAAATGTTTTCAGGTTACACGGGCCCCTGGGTACGCACAGTGCTAGTTTCATTTTCCTTATAAATCTTTTAGAACAACGCATCCAATTTTTAAAGACTCCTAGTGACTCCATAGCCCTTGGTAAACGGTACCAGTGACTAATTACCCTTGCTGAAAGGCAGTTTGCAGAGGGCACTTTATAAATCGATTACCAGTCAAGGCACTATTGTCTGAAACTTGCTGAAGAAGTCTTCCGACCAGTATGCAACTAAGTTGGGAGATGAAGAATAGTGAATTTTTTTCAGCTGCTGATGTCCTGACCAGTGGTTAGACAGTGGCATCTCCTAGGGATGGGCATTTTGGAGGATTCCACAACTGTCCCAAAAGCAGGCAGTTGCTGATGAATCCGTTTAGGTGCCAGATCCATAGTTAAGGATCCGGAGTCTCCCCCATCCCTGGGGCCCTGGAACGGTGCTTGCTGGTCTCGGAGAGCGTGATTGAAGCACCGCCGCAGCTGTGGGGGCGGAGTCTGCTTCCTCGCCGCGATGAGCTCCCTGCTCTCCGGATCGCGCATGTGGAGAATGACCACCGGGGCGGTTTTGTGCTTGTGCAAAATGACCGTTGCTCTTAACAGAAGTGACGACCACCTGTAACCACATACTGATGCAGCTTTACATCACAAAGGTGAAGCATGCGGAGACAGACTTCACCGGATTCTGCCTTTCTAGCAGCTTTAAACCTTTTCTCCTAATGTGGGGGTGGTTATCCTGTGACCTGGGTTTGGGCTTGATTCTGTTGATGATGGCAGAGATTTACTAGACTGCTTTTAGGCTGCTTTCCGACGTTGCATTTGTGGGGGCGAGGGGAGACTTGTGCAATCGCGACTACATATGCATGGTTATTTTTTAAATTGTTTAATAGATTTTAAACTGAACCGCAACACGCTTGTTCCGGTTCGGTCGGATTAATCCGTAACTGCTGATTACGAGCAGTTATGGATGAATATGAATTCACAATGCTCTAGGGAGCCCCCTAGCGGTAGCCCTGAGAGCCTGCTCCCATCAAATCCTGTTGGTTGGTTGGTTTGTTTTTTGTTTACTATCCTGCCCCCTCCTGCTCGGGGCAGCATACAATATAAAAACAACAAAATAAAACATATAACCTAAAAATTCAATTAAAACCGCAATAGCCTCATTTCGCCCCCCCCCCAACCCAACACCAACTCTGCCCGTCTCCCTCCCCAAACGCCTGGCGGAACAGCCAGGTTTTGCATTGACACTGGAAGGAAGGAAGGTCCTGGGCTAAACAAGCCTCTGCCAGGAGGGAGTTCCACATCCGAGGCGTAGCGACCGAGAACACCCTCTCCAATGTGGCCCCCTGCCGAACCTCCAAAAGGGCGCCCCCAGCTGACCGCAGTGGCCATTCCAGAACCCAGGGAATGAGGCGATCCCACAGGCAGATGGGACCCAGACCGTGTAGGGCGTAATAGGTAAGCGCCAACCCCTTGAATCGGGCCTGGTAGGCTATAGGCAGCCAGAGCAGAGAACGGAGCACCGGTGCCATGTACTCGTGGCAGCCCGTTCCCACGAGGAGACAGGCCGCCACATTCTGCACCAGCTGCAGCCTCCGGACCGTCACCTTGGGTAGCCCCACGTAGAGTGCGTTACAGTAATCAAGCCTCGGGGTGATGAAGGCATGGATGATGGTGGCGCGGTTGCGGTCTGAGAGAGATGGCCGTAACCGTTGTACCAGATGTAGTTTAGTAAATGCACTCCGTGCCACAGCTGCCACCTGGACATCCATGTGGATCTGAAAATCAAGGAGTACCCCAAGGCTGCGAACCTGAGGAACCAGGTTTATTAGCCGGCTCCCTGCATCTGCCTCGTCTGCCTCGTCTAATTTGTCTGTCTAGTCCTGCATCTGCCTCATCTACGTCTGTTCCCTTGGTCCATGTGTTTGACTTTTCTGGACCTGGAATCAATCCTGGACTCCTTATCTAGCACCAACTCACCAGAGCCAGCGTGGTGGAGTGAAGGTGCTGAACTTGCACCTGGGAAGCCAGGGTTCAAATCCTGCCCTAGCTATGAACTCTCTGGTTGGCCTTGGGAAAATCACAACCTCTCGGCCTCTGTTTCCTATCTGTAAAAAAAATAAAAAAAAAAGTCTATTCCTGTATTCCCCTCACCATTGTTAATCTTGGATTGTAAGCCCACTGGGCAGGAACTGATCTCCAAAATCGGTGACTGCAAAAGTGTTTCATGTGCCTGGTAGCGCTATAGAAATAAATAGTAGTAACCGATCCTGTCACAACTCTTGATGTCCCAGCCTGTGGTCTCTGATGCTTCTGTGTTACTCCTAAAGCGTTTACACAAATGGAGCAATAAATCGACTTAGGTGGCATTCCGACTTGCATAAACGTGTACTTTCAAGTGCTGGTGGCGGGATGTGCCTGTAAATTAGGTGTGGTTTTGATGACATCTGAAAGGCGCCCTGCGTGTGACCGAAGCTTTTCGGTGCCCCGACAAGGGTGCTTTGCCGAGCTGCAAAAGCCAGGTCGGTAAAGACCATTTGTCAGTGCGCCAAAAAGCTTTAATCATGCGCAGGACGCCTTCCAGACATCAAAATCGCATCTAATTTGTTTGTGCATCCCACTGTTGGCACTTGTGAGTGCACATTTATGCACGCCGGAATGGACCTTAACTCTCCTTGGCTTTTTTTTATTTGGCAGTAACTGTTTGTAGACACTTACTAGCGTGAGTGTAATGACCCTGGGTCTCGGTAATCTTACACCTCAGCTAGGGGAGCAGTTGATGCAGTACTACTGCAGTTTATGCTCTTTGCTTGAACACTACTTCAGTGTAATTAAAGTGGCAGTTACTTTAGTTTACCTCATTGAATTGTCGCCTTAGAATGGTTGATGCTGGGTTAATGTGGATGATAATTAGTTTCAGTTACGACTGACACAACAGTTAAGGCCTCATGAGTTGTGGGCACAGTCAGAACTATCAATAACCATGGTAGCACGGGGGGGGGGGGGAGGGTAAGGGTGCGTCAGAAATGAATTAAAATGTTGTGGGCTAGGGAAAAATAATGGCGCTAATCTTATCCTCTGTGGGTAGTTTTTGCATCTAGAACAGGGTATGGGAACATTTTCCTGCCCAGGGGCCACTTTGAAAACTAATACAAGTGGGGGTGCATAGAAGTTTCTTTTTGGGGGGGGGTGCGATTAGGGAGTACGCTCAGTAAGAGGAGGGTTCTGGTCATGGACCTGTGCCATGGATTGTCCACCTAGCTTTGTGTGCATGCCTGCCTCGGTTTCCTTTCTCTGAGCTCAGTTTTTTAGGGGGAGGAGGGCAGGAATTGGATCAAGGAACTGGAAAGGGTCCAAATAAAAACTAACTGCAGGCTGCCTTTGGCCCCCAGACCAGGTCTGATGTTCCCCGACCGATGTAGAAGTTGCAGTGAAAAGTCTTCTATCCTTTCCCAAGGCTGCATGGCTTATAGACGGTGCTTCTGATGTGTTTCCTGTTGTTTCCAGCAGTCTGTATGCGTTGGACAGAGTTACCTTTTATGTGGCATCTCCTGTGAATATCAGCTACAATGCAGATCATTTCCCCGCCCCCTGCTTTTCAGTAGTTTTGCTTAATAATAATCACCCCCCTTTTCTGGGTGCAAGTCTTACAGTTCTGATTTTGGGGAAGTATCCAATGTTGGGGGGGTTCGCCCTCCTATAGCTCAGCAGGTTCAGAGCCTGGGGGTGATACTGGACGCAGACCTCCGCCTGGAGTGGCAGGTGGAGGCAGTTGCTAAGGCTGCCTTCCACCAGCTGTATCTGGTACGTAGGCTGTGTCGTACGTCTCCGGCCCGGACCTGGCCTCCCTCATCCATGCCTTCATCACCTCGAGACTGGACTACTGCAACGCGCTCTACGTGGGACTTCCCTTGTTCCTGGTCCGGAGGCTGCAGCTAGTGCAGAATGCGGCGGCTCGTCTCCTTACGGGGACGGGCCGTCGGGAGCATATTACACCTGTGCTCCGAGCTTTGCACTGGTTGCCGATAGCGTGCTGAGCCAGGTTCAAGGTTTTGGTGTTGATCTATAAAGTCCTACACGGTCTGGGCCCCTCATACCTCAGGGACCGCCTTGCCATCCGCGCCC
>QEPC01006909.1:745109-763385 GCA_003113815.1 Sphenodon punctatus | reverse complement strand
GTCTGGGGGTGGTGTTGGACTCGGGGCTCCGGCTGGATCGGCAGGTAGAGATGGTGGTTAAGGCCACCTTCCGCCAGCTGTATCTGGTATGGAGGCTGTGCCCATACATTTCCAGACCCGACCTGGCCACCCTTTCATGCCTTCATCACCTCAAGGCTAGACTACTGCAATGCGCTGTACGTGGGGCTTCCCTTGTTTCTGGTTCAGAGGCTGCAGCTGGTGCAGAATGCGGCGGCCCGTCTCCTTATGGGGACAGGAAGGCGGGAGCACATAATACCTGTGCTCCGTACTCTGCACTGGCTGCCTATAGCGTACCGAGCCCGATTCAAGGTGCTAGTGTTGACCTATAAAGCCATACATGTTCTGGGCCCCTCATACTTTGGGGACCACCTCACCCTCCACGCCTCAGAGCGATCCCTGCAGTCCGCCGCCGGTGCCTTTTTGGAGGTCCCCCGTGTAAAATGGGGGGCCACAATGGAGAGGGCGTTTTCGGTGGCTGGGCCGAGGCTCTGGAATTCCCTCCTGGAGGAAGCCCGTCTGGCCCCAGGTCTGTTGACGTTTCGGCGAGCCTGTGAGACCTGACTGTTTGCCCAGGCCTTCGGAGGGGAGGGTGGGGTAGGGGGGGATTTTTGAAGAGTTTTTATGTTGAGGGGGGTTGTATTTTTAAAACATTGTTTTAATGAATTTTATTGTGTGTTTTTATGCTGTAAGCCGCCCCGCGATGCCGTAGGCATGAGGGGGCAGCTAACAAATATTTATAAATAAATAAATAAATAAATAAAATAATTATATAAATAAATATATATAAATAATTGTATTTGCCCTGTTGGGAATATGGCCCAGCTAGATGAGATGGATGCTTGTCTTATAATTCTTCCCAACCATCTCTTGGTCTATTTATAGTTGAAATAGATCTGATGGTGGTATATGTATTCCACAAGGCCTGTGGTCAGGGCTATGACGTGTTCCTGTTCTTTCCAGTTCTGTCCAGATTGATTGTACAAAGTTCTGTGTGCAGTTTGTTTTTGGATTGATGGAGAGGGCTTTGTGTCTTGTGGACTTGATCCTTTAACAGAGTCCCACTGCCTAACCAACCACCCGACTTGGCGAACAGCCTTGTTGGGTTTAAACATACCCTAGAATGGCCACCTCTCCCCCTAGGCGTACCATGCGTTGGTAAATCTTTCCTTATCCTGAAAAAAATTAAATTCCAATCCTCTGTTTTTTTTAAAAACTCCACTCTTCAGTAGGGTTTGTATCTGGTGAATGGTTTTGAGGATTGGGCTGCTAGGCTTTAAAGTCCACTCACCTGCTTGCCTCTGATCTTGCGAATTGTCAACTGAGATAATTTGTAGTTAGACCATGATAAGAGGCCCTCTCACGCGACCATGCCTCTGCTCCCGTCACAGTAAATTCTGCTAACATCCCCTGGCCCGGAGGGGTCCTATCCTGGAGTGTGGAGCCGGCAGCAGTAGACTGCTCTTGGTTGATGCGTGGTAAATTGGGCTTTCCCTGCTCTGGGGAGTATACTTTTTGATCTGGCATGTGGACTTTCCCAGTCCCAACTCCCGTAACGCACTGCAACTCTTAGTCTAGCAATTATCCTTTTTATATCTGACTAGCAAATTATTTATACAGATATATTTTAACCAACCTAGACATAAGACCACCTCATTCCAATATGTTAAAGTTTTGGGTCAGACACACTCTTATCTGCAGCTAAAAATACTCTGTTGCTATAGCTTCTTGTATCGCCAGGATTCTTTCTTATTATAAAAGATGGGAAGAATTGGACAGGACCGATGTGCTGAAGCAGGTCATTTTTAATTTCTACCATTAGTACATTTTAAAAAAACCAACCCCCCCCCCCCCATTCATCACATTAACCACTTGAACTGATGTGGGAAATTTTTCACTACTTCCTTTTTTTAGATGTATAATCTATTTTAGGGAACCCATCTTCATGCTGCTTAATCTGTCTGTCTCGCTCTTGAAGAATTCATAATGTGCCTGTCACCATAATATCTGGGCACTATAAAAACCAGAGATAGGATCTATTTGTATGTACAGTACTAGACATTACTACTTCAATGCACAGCTCTAGAGGAACTTAACTGTCCTCTGTTTCCACAAAGCATTTGGTGCTGTCTACGGTGGGGATAGAATATTTTTCTCTCTAATATTGTGGTACCCGCTTCTTCTCCAACGTCTGTCAACGTTTCTGCTAAAGGAACAGACAGCTCTTGTAAATGTTACATGCAAACATGACTTGATTTAGCAAACCTCTATATGCCGGAGTATTTCCAGTGAATTCAAAAGCACCTGGCTTAAAGCAAACACATGCAGGTCTTTGTAGGTTTGAAACCAGCACCTGAAACTTATCCTCCTCCTTCGTAATCCTCTCACCCAGTCTCACTAGTAATATTTGGTGCCATGTAGTGCCCAACACGGATCATAGCAAGCTCTTCTCCTTTTTAATTTCCCATTTCTTGATGTTACTCCCCTGGGCGCATATAAAGCTTGGCTTCAGCATTCTCTTTCCTCTCTTCCCCCCTGCTTTCGCAGGCCTTGGTTGTAAGTACTACAGAGGTGGATGGGCCTTGGTAAAAGGCTTTTGGCCTTCACCATCTGTGCAGTGAATATCCTGGACACGGATGCCCATGCTTGGTGCCTATTCTGCTTATGTGCCGAGTATAACACCGTGGCGTGTCAGATTTGTCAGGAGTTCAAATCTGGCACCAGGAAGGATCGGGCCTGCAAGCTGGCGGAGCGCCTCGCGGTCTGGGCCAGGTCCACTAAGGAGCAGAATGGCCACCGCAATCATTTTGGGGCTCAGCTGTCTAGGTCACGTGTGGGGAACCGTTTCCCTCCCAAAGGCTGCACTGAAAATGAGTACAAGCTCGAAGGCCTGAAGGGGCAGGAGTGCTTAAGAGGTGCACTCAGGAAGCAGAGGGTCCAGATGTGGATCTACGCCCTACCTTTGTGTGCAGGCCCTCATCTCGGCTCCCTTCCCCTGAGCTCGCATCTTTCAGTGCTTGAGGACGGGAACTGGATCGAGGGGCCAAATCTGGTAAGTGGAAAGGAGCTAAATCTAAACTAGCTATGGTTCACACTTGGCCCCTGGGGCCTGAGGTTACCAACTTCTGGTCTAGATGACCCTGGAGTACATTCTGACCCTATAATTTCATGTGAAGAAATATTATCCGTGACATAACTTTGAGTTAAAATTGGTGGGAGGTGCTTGATCCCCTTGACCCACATAAGCCATTCTCCCATGACCCTGCAACTGTTCCTATTTTACAGATAGGAACTGAGGAGGAGGAGGAATGACTTGCTCAAGGCCACCCAGTGGGTTCATTGCTTAGAGTGGTTTTGAACTAGAGGTGAAATGAATAGTGGATTTAATATCTTTGTAAAGCGCCAGGTACATTGCTGGCCCTATATAAATGCTTATAATAATAATAATAATAATAATAATATCCATAAATATTATTCAAAATGTGTTTTGGGGGGTTTCTCATATGCTGGCCAGAAAAGTGGGTTTCCACAGCATACAGAAGCATCTGACCTCTTAAAGAACAAGCACAAACAAATATTTTTGCCACTATATAAAAATTTACTACAGTGTGACGAAGAAGGTAGTGGCCCCTTTAAGGGAGCCTGATAGTCCCCCTGGACCTGCCCCTTTTAGGGTTTATAAATCCAGCAGGCTCCATGAGCCTATCAGTCTGCTGTGGGAAGGCAAGCTGGTCAGAACTAAAAGCCCAGGCTGGCTGGTGCAGTGAGTTCTCCAGGGTCCTGAATGTAAGGCTGAAGCAAGGGAGAAGCAGCCAGGAAGGAGGCCAGGGAGCTGGGACCAAGAGAGGGGCCCACCCAAGCCCTTTAAGGGAAGTGGGAAGCCCCGAGAGGACCAGTGGGACTGTTTTTCTTGTATGTTTTATTTTTAGTCCTGGCTGGCAGCAGGGAGTCTTGGTACCTGAAGGGCTCATCAAAGTACAGGAACACTTGAAGAAGCCTCTATGTGCGGTGTTGGAAGGGTTGGCTCCTGCAGCTACTTGTCCTACCAGGACGAGCACATTATGACGCACAGGGATTAATTTGTTCTGCTCCTTCTAACCACCTTCTCCTTCCCTTCCAACCTTCAAATTCCTCCTAAAAACCTGCCTCTTCATTAGGCTTTCCCTAACTCCTCGTCCCCATAGACGGGGTTACCATACCTCCTCTTAAAAAATACATGGTGCAGGGCTGCAACATGTATATTTCATAAGCATCCTCTTTAAAAGGGGAGATATGGTAACCCTACACAGACTCATCACTGATTCCGACTCTTCCACCCTTCACTCAAGTCCTCCTCTTCCCCATAAGCAAGCTAAGCAGGGCCACCTGGGCCAGCTGTCTCTACCTATGTTCCCCTCTCCCTTGTGTCTCCTTATTTATAAACCCCAGACAGTAGGGGTCCGTTTCTAACTGCTGATTGTACAGCACCAGGTGCATTGCTTGCGCTATATAAAAAAAACAGTACAGTTTAAAGTCCCTCATCTCCCTGAAACTTTCAATGAAAGTTTTGTTGCACTGTGAGGTACTGAGGATTAAATTAACTAGTCCAGGACCATAATGGGAATAAACTTCTCCACACGCATCTACCTTTGTTGAAAATTTCTTTTGGGACTTCTAAATTTGCTTCTTGGGTTTGTCCTTGGGTGTGGCATCCCCAATTCCCATGGTCCACAAACCACTTTCTCCAAAGGCTTCAGTGGGACCACTCCAGACTCAGTGGTTTGTGCCAGGTTGTGTCTAAAGACTATGAAGTGGGACTAAAGCATACAGCACAGTTTGAAGTGCTTTTTTAAAAAAAAAAATCTCTTTAATCCTTCTAAGCCTATACCTCACGGTGTGCTGTACAGTATTTGCAATGAAAAGTGATTATAATGTTAATGTCTTAATGCGTTTAGGCTCTGACATATCAAAGCCCTCTGGGATTCGATAAAAAAAAACTCATGCTATTAGAATCCCAAAGAATGTGCTAAGCACTTAATGGCCAGTTAATGTAGTCAGGTTATTAGGTAATTATTCCACTTTTCATAGTGCCCCATGCTGTGCCTCAAAGCTTTAGAGGGTGAGGTGGTTGGGCTCTTGCCTATAGTTGGAGCTTTACTTACACAGATAGCAATCGGGAGTAATTCCAGGATGGCAAGATTAAAGTCCAATTTGGTTGCTGCCCCGATGAACTTGCATCTGAAATTTCAGAAGTGCAGTATGACATTTGGTGTGACCTGTGGCCAAGAGAGTGTGTGTATGGACTATTGGTACAAGTGGAAAATCACACAGTGGTTCATCTCAGTGGGTCCTGCATGCATGGTCATGATGTAATGGACTACCATATTTGGGAGTGGGAAGGGATTTTCCCCTAAGGCTGGCTTTGGAATTTCTGGGGCATGGAGTGGTGGGGTCCTGGGAGGGGATGAGTGGTCAGTGCAGGGGGTTCACTGGAGACAAGGGTGGGGTGACCCGTGGGCCTTCAGGAAGAGAGAAGCTGATGTGAACAGGCCAAGTTCTCAGTGACAGTTAGGATTTGATAGTTGAAGTCAGGGGTGGCTGGTGGGTTTTGAGGTTGGAGGGGCAGTAAGGTCGGCCGGCCTGTGTGCAGCAAAGCTGCTGGCGAGCCTAGGGGCGGAGCCAGGGTAACAGTAGGCGGAGCCAGGGCAATGGTAGGCGGCATAACCCAACAGCAAGGAGTTCCTAGGGTTAACATTGGATGGACATTACATTACTTAATCCAGCAATTTCAGTTAGGCAGGTTATATTCACCTCCTCTGCCAGGTTTACAAAAACAGGCAGACAACCTTAAACCTCACTTACAAGCAGTTTTAGCAAAAATCCACAGGACGCAAAGCTTTTCCCAGGGCCCTATCATCATGCACAGAGATATAAAAACCAGAAAACCACACGTACACCAAACCATTCCCACAAGCCCACAAAGGCATCCCCAGCAGCCAAACGCCTGTGCAAGCACACAGGCCTTTTAAAAAAAATAAAAATAAAATTGGCCACTTTCAGGGATGCATTGCCACCAAATCAGACACATCCAGACCAGCATCCCTAGTAGCTTAACCAACAAACTGCCTGTTCAAGCACACAGGTCCCTTTAAAAAAACAACAGTTTGGCCCCTTTCGGGGCTGCATTCCCAACAAAGCAGGCCCCGAGTCCAAACCAGCATCCCCAGCAGCCACACCTTATCCCCGGCAGCCAAATGCCTGTCCACACAAACTACTTTCCAGCAGCAGTGAAACAGCGAAGGGACCATTTAAATAAGAGTAGCCACGATGACCAGTGGAACCACAAATTTACAAAATGGCCTCTCTACTCACGATGGGAGGGGCGAAGGAAAGCAGCAATGCATTCATTGATGCATTGCTGCTGCTTTCCTTCTCCCCTTCCAAGCATGAGTAGAGAGGCCATTTTGTCATCATGCAAACACAGAGCAAGCACTCCTCCCTCCTCATCCCATTTCCCTCCCCCCCCAAGTCTGTCCCTCCCCATCCCCCAATTTACTCACCAGTGCAGCGGGATCCCGGATGACGCGCTGGGTTCTCAGAGGGAGGGAGGGAGGGAGGGGAAGAGCTGAAGAGCAGCCTGCGCGGCAGTTCCCACACCCCCCTGCACAGCCGAGTTGGCTGTGTGGGGGGGCCTGGAAGCTGCCGCACAGGCGTAGTCTGGCCCGGTCGCCTGTGTGCAGCTCCCAGGTAAGAATTTTAGCCCTGGGCTATCCCTGCAATGAAATAGTGCCCCCTGCGGCACTATTTCATTGCAGGGGCACTATTTCATTGCAGGATTCCCTTTATGCGGGATGGATGGTGCTTCTCCCTTTATGCAGAATGGGCGGCTAGAACGCCTCCCTTTTGTCCTCCCAAGGCTTCCTTAGGTTTTCTTAGGAAGCCTTCAGGAGGGGTGTGTGGGGGGTGAGTCACAGGTTGTGTGTGTGTGTGTGTGCGCGCGCGCACACAGACAAACGGTGAGAATGTTGGAACCATAGAAGAACCTTGTTGGGAGGCACGGACCTTGAAAGTTGCTACCCCGCTAAACAAGGTTCTTTGAGTTGGCTCCGCACATTCACCGCGGTGCTGTTTTTTGTTGTTGTTTTTTTAAAGTGTCACTGTCGCTGGGGCTCGAGGGAGCAGCGAGTCTGGCTCCTGGAGGGCCACGGCCAGGAGGGGCATTGCCCCATACGTCCTAGGGGGCGCACCGCCGCTGGTTGGAGTTGGAATTAGAACCTGGACCATCAGTAGCTTCCTATGAGTGTTAATCCATTTCTATATAAACCCATTCCTGTTAATAAAGATAGTGTCGCAGTTATAACGCTAATGCATTGTTCTTAGAGGAATAGTTAGAGCACAACATGGCACCAGGAGAAAACTACCTTAGAATTGATTCAATGGCAAAAGAAGAAGAATTACCTTGGAAAGGAACCAAAAGTAGACATAGCGCAGAATAGAATCCAATATAATGAAAAAAAATCACTTCAGAAGTGGTGATTCAAAAATGAAAGAAAATTATCTCAGAAGTGATCTAAAGAGGAAGAAGACTATCCAAGGGAGGGGGTGGGAGGGGGGACCCAGGACTGGCTGAGGTGAAGTGGTTGAGGTAAAATAAGAGATTGAAGTGGTTCGGAACTGTGTGGTTCAGAGGTGAATCACAAGTGATTATAATTAATACAAGAGACGGACCAAAGAAAGTGAAGAAAATAATCCAGACAGAACTAGTAGGTGAACAGATTATTGAAAATGGAACAGTTAAAGGCACCAGAGAGCGTAGATCTGGAAGTAAATACAACAGAAAAAGAAATGTGTCATGATTTTAATTTGTTTGTGAATGCGTGGATTAAACAATAAGGAAGATAAAAAATGGCTCTCTAAGTATTGCGGGAACAGAAGTTCACATATCTAGTTTAACTGAAAGAGCAGAACAACTCGATTTTAGGAATATTGCTTGCCTTTAAAAACCAAATTTATGAGACTAATTTCATACCAGATACTTAGCGAGGCGGGAAATTTTGAAACTTTAACATCTGCAAAGAATTTGTCTGAACTGCAATTTTGAGAAGTTAGCTGTTTCCTTTATTAGAGTTCAAATTGTTTAAAGAAAGGTTCACTTAAGGTGGCGGCTCCTGGAGGACCAAGATTTGAATTTAGAGAGAGTAACTTAAAAAATGTAAGAACTAAGTATGCGGTGAACTAAGTCTGCAATTTCTAGAAAGTAACAGAGAACCGTACATAACGCTGAAATGGGACCAAATATATAAAGTAGATCAGATTAAAAAGCAGGAAAAGAATGCACATAAGATGAACTGCAATAGATGTGGAAGAAAACATCAAAAGAAACCACATTGTGCATACGAAAAAACCTGCTCGCTCTCTCTCTGCTGCTGCTACATGTATTTGCTTATTTAAACACAAGAGACCAAGACAGAATGTGTTGGATAGATTCCGACAGGATAAAGTGCCCGGTGTTGAGTGAAATGCAAGATCAGCGGTCTGACAAAAGAGACTGGAGAGGATGGTGATATACAAAAAGAAATGTTTATAGGAGTAATCCAAAACAAGAAAAAGAAGACTGGACTAGAACATGTGGTTTTCGTACTCGAGAAAACAGAATATCAGAGAATATTTTTAGAAGTTTAAAAGTGAGACCAGTATTAAATTTAAGTGCGATACAGTACTAAAGGGTTTATAGCAGAAATTATTACTGTTGGGTCTTGTGTATTAGAACTCGTGTATTTATTTAAATTTTATATGCCACCCTTTCCCAGAGGCTCAGGGTGACTCACAAGTTATAAAAACGTTAAAATCAATTAAAAAACCCAAAACAAAACCCGTAACTACCCTCCCCCCATAGCTCAACCTCAAAACCTATCCCTACCCACCAAATGCCTTTTCCAACAGAAAGGTCTTACACCGCCTCCGGGAGATGTTCAGGCTCCGGCTCAAGCAAACCTCTGGGGGAAGTTAAATCTAAAAGTTTATAGCAGTTAAAGGTAATCGTAGAATTCTAGGGTTCGAAGGGACCTCAAAAGCCATTGGATAATGGTGTGCCCATGTTAGGATTTAAAACTTGTACTGAATTATTTAATTCAAGGATTATTTAAGGAGAGAGAAAGTCAGAGTGTGTTATAGCAGTGTAACTTCAGATGGAAAAATCAGAGATAAACTTCAAAAAGTTGAATGGAAAAATAAGCAACCTATTCCCGTCAAAGAAAAGAAAGGAAGGCTGTGGCCAAAAGTCAGTGTTGAATTGTTTGGGTATAGGGATAATAACGATTGCCCCTGATCCAAGGTGTGTGTGCAGACCCAAACTGTAAGTGTGTACTCGCAGGTGGTACCCTGGGAAAGTCCCCTGCCTCCCAAACCCACCGGAAAGGGGGGGGGGAAGTGGCTGCCATGGTGGTGGGGTCGAGAGGACGTTCCTTGGGGGGAGGGGGCGGCTCTGTGTGTATGCGTATGTGCATGTGCATGTACATTTTTGATTTGAGTGTTTGTTTCAGATACGTCGAGGGACCTTGGATTGGGATTTGTGTGCTGGTAACAGATTATTATTTAATACTATAGGTAGTCGGGTTACATTGCAAATCAATTTTTTTTTCAAGACAATGGATAGCCACAGAGGTAATGACTGATAATGGACCACAGTTTAATTGTGTAGAATTCTAAAAAGTTGCACAGGAGTATGATTTTTGACATGCCACACTGAATCCAGGCTATCCTTAATCAAATCACTGATGAGAGAATGGCTTAAAAATAATCAAAAGATTATCAAAGAAAGTGGATTAATCTAAAACTGATCCTTACCTAGTGTTGCTAAATTATACGACCACTCCTTTGGAAACAGGTTGGTCACCTGCAGAGTTGTTTTAAGAGAGAACTAAGAAATGGATTACCACCCAATGTGAAATCCCAAAATAAGAACATAAGAAGGGCTATGTACATCAATCGATACCCGTGGTCTATTGAGCCCAGCATCCCCTCTCTTTAACAAAGGTCACTCTGGAGAAGTATCCAAAAGGGCATGAGTGATCCCTTCCCTGTTGTTCATGACAGAGGCTATATCTCCCAGCGTGCTTGGGATTTTTTTTCTGAGAAATCAAGAAATAGAATAGAATATTGATGAAAAAAACCAAAGAAATCCTGAATTATGATGAGAGTCTAAAAACTTAGTAGCCTTAAAAACCAAATGGTAAAGTGAAAATGTTTTTTATTGGAACAATCTAGGTAGAACACGGGGTAGTTATTGAAAAAATAACTCATACATTTTAGGAGATTGTAACCCATACGTGATATTAATTGATTTTAGTTTTTAATTTTTTTAAAAAAAAAAACTGCCCTTCCTTGGTGGATCAGGGCAGGTAACATCAAAAAATAGACATACAAAAACCAAACACACAGAGACTGTAATAAAATATATAAAATGCCCATAAAATTACACTCTGCCTGTTAAATGTGTACTCAAACAGATAGGTCTTGCGGTGCCTCGGGGGGGAGTTCTAGAGCGGTGGAGTAGCCACCGAGAACCCATCTCTTCACATCCCTGAAAGATAGATGTGAAGAAATGATGGAAGTTACCAGAAGGTACTCCCAGTTGACCTTAGACGTCATGATGGGAGACGGAGGGGGCGGTGGCAGTCCTTTAGAAGTATTGGCCCCAGGCTGTTCAGGACTTTCTAGATCAAAACCAGAACCTTGCATTGTGGCCGGGATGCTGTTGGGAGCCAGTGTAGAATCTGGCACCAGCATGAGCTCCTGGTGACCCATGCTTATGAAGCAGGCAGGTCGCTGTCTTCTGTGTTGAGAAGGAACAGGAAACTCTTTCAGTTGGTCTCTCCACAAAAAGAAGGGAGGAGGAGGATCAAGCGATAACTTAACCGGAACAGCAATAGAAACGAGAATTGAGGGAGAGTCTCAGTGTTTGGAGGCCGTGGTGAGCTGGTTATGGCAGAGCAGACTGAAGCTTAATCCCAGTAAGATGGAGGTGATGGTGGTAGGCCGAGCGGCGGAGGTGTTGCCCCCTCTCGTGTAGGGGTGCGCCCCTCCGTGGCCCAGCAGGTTTGGAGTCTGGGGGTGGTGTTGGATGCGGGTCTCCGTCTAGATCAGCAGGTGGATGTGGTGGCGAAGGCGGCGTTCCGCCAGCTGTATCTGGTGTGGAGGCTTCGCCCATACATCTCCAGACCCGACCTGGCCACTTTGATCCATGTCTTCATCACCTCGAGGCTGGACGTGGGGCTTCCCCTGACACTGGCCCAGAGGTCGCAGCTAGTGCAGAATGCAGCGGCCCGTCTCCTAACAGGGACGGGCCGATGAGAGCACATAACACCGGTGCTCTGTGCACCGCACTGGCTGCTGGTAACGTGCCGAGCAAGATTCAAGGTTTTGACTTTGATCTATAAGGCCCTATATGGTCTTGGACCTGGATACCTCAGGGACCACCTCACCCTCCACGACTCAGGACGGACCCTTCGGTCCGCCGGAGATGTCCTCTTGGAGGTCCCCCGCGTAAAGCAGGGGGGCTACAATGGAGAGGGCGTTCTCAGTGGCTAGGCTACGGTTGTGGAACTCCCTCCCAGAGGAAGCACGGCTGGCCCCGAGTCTGTTGGCCTTCCGTCGGGCCTGTAAGACATGACTGTTCTCCCAGGCCTTCGGAGGTGGGGAGGGGAAGGTGGGTTAAATTTTTGTGTGTGGGGTGTTTTAAAATTGTTTTAATGATGATATTGTTGATTTCTTAAGTTTTAATAATTGTTTTATACTGTGTTGGAAGCCGCCCCGAGATGCCATGGGCATGGGGGGGTGGCATATAAACGTAATAAAATAAGTAAAAATAAATAATAAATAAACGTAGTGCTGAAACTCGGTCCTCATTTTTTTCCTTGAAAACACAGAGGACCAATGCATTCAACTCGATTTTTACCAAGTTCTGAAGTTTCAAGGAATGGCCCCCGAAACTTCGGAACTTGGAAAATCCTCAGTCTAATGCAGGGAAGAGGGGCCAGAAGCCAGCACTAGGCCCCTGCTCCCCCTTCCCTGGCTCCCACTGGCTGGGGAGAGAATAGGCCAACGGGGGCCAGGGAAGGGAGGGTGCGGGTCTAGCAGGGGGGTCAGGCTGATTTACTTACCTTCCGGAGGAGTCCCATGCTGAATGCTGATGCATGACTTCTTCCCCACTGGTAGATTTGGGGTGGGGGGGAACCCCCTCCACTGAGCCAGCTTCCAGACAATATGGGTCCAGGCCTCACCCCCTGCCCCATGGCAGGAAGGAGAAGGAGCAGTCCCAAAGTGGTGGCAGTCCAGAGGTTGCAGCGGGGCCCCTAGGTCCAGGACTCTGAAAGCCCCCCCCCCGAACTCATATTCACTGGTCTGGGGTCTTGCCTCCACCCCCTTCAAACAGAGCAGCTGCAGCCGCTACTGCCCCACCAGTGGCCGACACCCAGGGCCTTTCTACCTGTAAAGGGAGGAGGCAGGTGTTGTGCGAATCACCATCCCCCCATCAGCTTCAGGACTTCGCGCCTCCCCCACACAGCTGGCAAGGGTGCCACCCCAGGGCCTTTCTACCTGTAAAGGGAGGAGGCAGGTGTTGCACGAATCTCAGTCCCCCCTGCAGCGCCAAGGCTTCACCCCTCCCCCACACCCTTGAAGGTCTCTTCTAGCCCTTTGATTCTATAATGTTAGGGTATATGGACATTATAAGGATCTTGAGGTTCCAGCCGGAGATTTGGGTTTCTCAGCAGGTGCTTGTACAAAGTATGATTACATTAACCGTACATGAGCAAACCAAGTGTTAGCCTTCATTTTAATTTCCATATTAGAATCAAATACCAAAAAAGGAATCATGCATTTTTAATGCTGAAGGTATAATTACATTATTTTATATCCTTACCGGAAACTTTGTTTACTGTTCTGTGTCGCTGAGGCTTATCCATGCTACAGCTTTGCTTTAGCAAGGTACAGTCTTGAATATGTAGTCTTGTGTGTGTGTGTGAGGAATTTGCAAGCAGCAGTTGCACTCATTGGAGAAAACCTCTGCTGTCTCTCTTAGGCAGCTTGTAGCCTAAAGCAAATTTCCTTCAGCCAGGTGCTAGCCCAGGAGTGGCTTGACTCATCGTCATGGGATCTACTTGATCTGGCCGTCAGCTTCAGGTGATCTGCTCTGGGCTCTAGGCCAAGACTCCTCCTTCCGGCTCCCAGCTCTGGAGCACCTCAACAAGTGGTGGGTAGGCCATGGCTCAGGTGGTAGAGTGCATGCTTTGCATGTATAAGGTCCCAAGTTCAATCCCCGGCATCTTCAATTCAGGGTCTCTGGTAACACACCTCGGTGAGGCCTTTGCTAGGGATCCTGTAGGACAGGGATGGGGAACATTTTCTGTCCCAGGGGCCACATTGAAAATTATTATGAGCTCAGAGGGCCACACAGAGGTTGGGGTGGGGGTGCTTAACAGGTGTATTCAAGAAAAGGAGGGCCCAGATCAAGGATCTCTGCTGTGGATCTGTCCCCTATCCCTGTGTGCATGCCCTACTTGCTGCCCCATTATCCTGAGCTTAGTTTTCCAGTACTTGGGGGTAGAGAATGATTGAAGAGCCAGATCCAAGCACTGGAAAGGCGCCACCCAAAAACTTGCCGAAGGCCGCATTTGGCGCCACGGGCCGCGTTTGGCTCCTGGGCCCGAGGTTTCCCACCCCTGCTGTTTGGTCTCCGACAACACGCCTGGGTGAGACATCTGCCGGAAATCCTGGAGAGACGGATTTGAAACCCTGCTGCCCTGTCAGGTTGAGACAATACTGGTCTAAGATGGACCATTGGTCTGACTCAGTTAGGCAGCTCCTTTATATCTTTAAGTGGCCTTGGGAGTGGAGTGGAGAGAGCCCTTTAGAGAGAGCCTTCCCCGCCACACTGAAGGAGTTCTCCTAACCAGTCCTGCTCTCCTTCCCACTGGTGATCTCCAAGGGGCTGGTCCCCTTCCCTACACCATGATTTCCTGTAGGCTAGCTTGTCATCGACCAGTAGAACATAATGAATTTTTTGACCAACCCTGTTCTAACCTATGTTTCTCGGAACAAAAGAGCTAGGCTCTGCCTAGTTCCATTATGTCTAAGGTCGTTTTCACACAGGCAGTTAGTCTGCACTAACTGAATCAAGTGCGGACTAGTTTGTCCATCTGAACGCTGTCAACGGCGCTTAATAGTGCAGACTAAGAGATAAGTACGGTTCTTATAAAACCCCACCTACTTGGTTTTATAAGAATCGTACTTTTAAAGTAGCCCGCGCTAATGTCTTGTTTGGTAGGTTATAATTATCTTCTGAATCATTAGTCTGCACGACATTGTCCGTCTAAAAGGCATCGCTATGTTAGTGCAGACTAACGAACACTGTACTTATTTCAAACGATTGCGTTTTACTTTGGCCGTCTGAAAACACCCAAATTGCCTCTAAGAACACTCCCTAAAATGTTCTTGACTGCCTCAACTAGTTTTCCCCTCACATGGGTGAGGCAATGCACACAAATCTTAGTCAGTAAAACTCAATCTGAATACTACTTGTTTACACCTTGGATTTGGGTAAACACAGTGATTGAGAATTCTTATCTTGAACTGTGTAAAGATTAGCAGCTTGTATTGTCCAGTCTCCTTTTGAAGCACGGATCAGGCTGCTGCATGCTCTGCGTAGAGGTCTGGTCCGAACATGGACCCGGGCCTGTACTATTATGTATGGTATTCTAATAAAAACAATCCGACAACGCTATATGTGGCCTGACTTCTTGGTGCTGGAGTCAAGGGAGGGTGATTGCCATCCAGAATCCCCATAACCATGACTAGTTCATTTATGGCCTTGAGGTGGGGGATCTGGTGGGTGGGGAGGTAACGGTTTTACCCATGTTGGGGACGGATCATTACCTCCTCCGGACCAGTCTCCTGGCACATGTCTGCCCCCGGAAGGGTGCAGGACCAATTCGTTGGGTCCGCCCCCGGAGACTTATGGAACCAGAGAGGTTCCGGAATGTTCTAGGGGAAATTTATTTACTTACAGAATTTATATCCCGCTTCTTCCTGCTACAGGTGGCACAGAGCGGCTAACAGCACAAACATAAAAAACAATTTTAAACTTTATAAAACATGGTCAGAAGTCAGTCATATACAAGAACCCCCACCCCGCCCTACCCTTCTCCCTGGCCAAACGCCTGACGTAACATCCAGGTTTCGCAGTTCCTATGGAAGGCCGGAAGGTCCGGGGCCAGACGTGCCCCCACCAGGAGGGAATTCCAGAGGCGCAGCACGGCCACCGAGAATGCCCTGTTCTGCATGGCCCCCCGGGAAACCCGAGGGACCTCCAACAAGGCATCCCCGGACGACCGTAGGGGCCGATGTAGAACCCGGGGGGTGAGGCGGTCTTGCAATTAAGCAGGGCCCAGGCCATATAAGGCTTTATAGGTTAAAACCAACACTTGGAATCGGGCCCGGAAGACTATTGGCAGCCAGTGCAGAGATGTGCTTTTGGCGGCCCAACCCCACCAGGAGCTGGGCCTCTGCATTCTGCACCAGCTGCAGTTTCCGAGCCATCACCATAGGTAGCCCCACGTAGAGCGCGTTTCAGTAGTCTAACCGAGAGGAATAAAAGCATGGATGATCATGGCCAGGTGCGGAGATGAAACCAGCGGCCAAAACTGCCGCACCAGATGTAACTGGCGGAAGGCACTCCTCGCCATAGCCTTCACCTGGAAATCCAGGCAGAGCTGCGTATCGAGGAACACCCCCAGGCTCCGCACCTGGGAAGTCAGTGGAGGGCAGACTCCATCAATCGATGGGGCTGTCAGTTCTGCCAACCTACCCACTAGCATCACCTCCGTCTTGTCAGGATTCAGTCGCAGTCGGTTAGCCCTCATCCAGTCCCCCACAGCCGCCAAACACCGAGGTGGTAAGCACTGAGACAGCCGGGCCTGGGTTGATGCGCTGATGATATGTAGCTTTACCTCTTGGTTTCGAGTGATCCAGGTCTGGCAGTCTTGGTGCTTGGGTCCTGGATACCTGCGAGACCGCCTCAGACCCCAGGTTCCTTCGGGCGCTTGCAGTCGGCCGGGGATGCCCAGCTTGAAGTCCGCCGGGTGGCGACGGCACAAAGGGCGTTCTTGGTGGCTGCGCCTCGGCTGTGGAATTCCCTCCCGTTGGAGGCCTGCGTATCCCCAGACCTCCCCTCTTTCCGTAGATGCTGTAATACCTGGCTGTTCTGCCGGGGTGGGGTGGGGTGGGGGTTGTATTGTTTTATTGCTTGAAAGCGGTGTTCGTTCTTACATTTTATATTGTATTTAATTTGTTGGTAGTTTTTATCCGATGTTATTGTTATGAGTATGATGTACGCCGTCCCGAGCTGCCCTTACGCAGGAGGGAGCGGGTTAAAAGTAATAATATAAATAAATAAAATGGGTGTCGGAGAGAGGGTGATTTACTTGCTCCAGTCTAAAGTGGGAAAAGTTCCCTTTCCTGCTGATGATGGGAGTTTAGGACCTCGGGATGAAATCTTGATATCCAGTCTTCAAGTACATGAGCCAAAAATGTTCCGTGCCATAGTAGCTGGGCAGAAACTATTCGAATGTTGCTTTTAATCCCCACCCCCATTCAGTGGTGAATTGGAGTAAATTCAAAGTCTTCAAGGGCTGGGTTACGTGGAACCCAGCACCCCCTAACACTCTAGATCGCCTTTCACTTCCCACCTTTTGCTAGAAACTTGCATCTTCATTGCTGCTGGCAGCAGCTTCTCTTCCTTGTTGACTGATTAGCCTTTGTGATGCAGTTACCCATAAAATAAGTGCCATACTGGGTCAAACCCAACGATCCATTTAGTCCAGCACCGTGTCTCTGGCAGCGGCCAACTTTTGGTTGCTTTAGGGAAGTCTGCAACAGATCCTAATGGAATGGTCTAGTTCCTGCTGTTCACCCCAACTTCCGACAGTCTCATCCCCCAACCAGCTTGACTAATAGCCATTGATTAATCTATCCCCTAAGAATGTATCCAATCCTTTTTGAACCCAGTTATGCTATTGGCCTTCACAATATCCTCTGGTAAGGAGTTCCACATGTTAATGATTTGTTGCGCAGGGGGGAAAAATACTTAAAATAAAATATTTTTATTCATACTTTGTCTTAAATCTTCTGCCAGTCAATTACATAGAGTGTCCCTAGATCTAGTATTATGAGAAGGGGTGAATAACCACTCCCTACTTACTTGCCCCACACCACTCAAACCAGCGGCTAGCTATCTCTGGTTCCTTCAACTTTCCTACCTTCCTGCTTCAGCTCATTCACAACATATGATCCTTTCCCCCTCACCCAAAACTCAGGCAACTGCAAGAATGTTGATGAGATCAGTATACTCCATGTTCACTCCACTCTTGCAAACACAGAATGTTCAGATCTTGCAATTCCTGGGGAGTGCAAATACTTCCCCATTGCCTAGCACCCTCCTTTTTGGGTCCAGCACCCAAAGCATCGAGCTCTCTTTACCTCCTGACCCTATTTGTGGATGTTGGCTTTCGTCATAACAGGAGAGAGATAGATACTGACCTGTGACTCTCTCTGGTACATGGACTGCTTCTGTTCTCAAGTAACAGTCATACAATACTTGTGACTCATTTGTAGTTCAAGGAGCTTTGTCTCTCTCTCTTGGCAAGATTAGAATCCTTTCCTTGGACCATCACTGATCATCATCATGCATTTTTGGCCAGGTTGGTTCCATTGCAGAGGGCGCACTATGAGCTGGAAAAAAACCTTTGATTTGTATTTGATGTCTGCTTTTGTTTCTCCCCTCAATTGAACAGCCAACAGAAAGAAGGAGAAAGAACGGCCGGAGATTTCCCTCCCTTCAGACTTTGAGCATACGATTCACGTTGGCTTTGATGCCGTCACAGGAGAATTCACGGTAAGAGAAGCCAAGAGAGCAGGGGCGTAGCTAGGTTGGAATGGACCCAGGGACAAGTAATGGACTTTGGGCCCCACCCTGCCCATCACCATAGACTCCCCTGCCCTTCTCCCTCCCTTCTTTCCTCACCTCAATGTCCTTATTGCATAAAACTGTCAACAAACGTACTTATTAAATTAAAACATGTACTCAGCTACTGCAATGGCCTCTTCCTTGCTTTTAGCTACGGAAACACAGAAATAGTAACATATGGCCTCCCCCTGAGCCCCTCCTGATTTCTCAGCCCTCTCCCCCCAGAGAACCCCCTCCTGTTCCCCCAGCTCCGTCCC
>QEPC01006909.1:652221-698776 GCA_003113815.1 Sphenodon punctatus | reverse complement strand
CCCCCCCCCCCCCCCACTCCCCGCCGATTATTTACAGATCCAGCAGCACTGTAGCACGCCGCTAAATTCACTAAAGACACTGGACAAAATGGCTGCAGCCACTTTTATTTTGCCTTGCCAGCCAATCAAAAGCTTGCCATCTGGCCAATCAAAACTTGCCATCTGGCTTCCCATCTCTCAACTGTCCTCTCCTCCCATACCCCCTGTCTACCAAACATGGCACTAACTTTCATTTCCAGAAGGAGCCCAACTGTCTACCAGCCCCCCACATGTGCAGTGGTTTCCAAAGTTTCTAAAGTTTTCCGAAGAACAGCCTTGGCCTTCGGAACTTCGGACTTTCTGAACCGAATACTGTAATTTTGGGGGATTTCTGAAGTTTTCTGAAGACCGAGTTACAGCCCTAGTTAAAAGAGAAAGGGTTTGAGCTCCAGGAAGCTTGAAAGAGCTGAGAGGCTAAGGATCACCCTTCAAGGAAGGTTGGTTTTTCCCTCCCAGGGACTTCATTGTCTGCTCCACCTCCTCCCCCTGCTGCTGACTTTTTTTCCTCTCTCCATGGGCTGTGGAAGAACAAGGTGGAGGTGCAAACACTCCCAGTCAGGTGAAAGAGCATGGAGATGCCCTGAGCTACTGGGCTTTTCTTCCCTCCTCTCTCTCCCTCCTGTGGGAAATGGTATTGTCTACTCATCCCACCCTCATGGGTGCTGGTAGTGGAAGGGACACACCTGCCCCTCTACCTCCTTTTGCTGTAGCCCCACCTCCTTCAGAATACTGTGATGTCATGATGCTGTGTAAGGGGAGTGGCCACACTGGAAAGAGGTGGAGCAAAGGAACTCTCATGCTTCTTTCTGACATAGCCCCGCTCTTTTCTGTCTGTCTCCTCTGCCAAAACTCTCATCCACGCCCTACTCATCTCACTCCTCGACTATTGTAACCACCTCATCGCTGGCCTTCCCCGCTCTCACCTTCCGTCCCTCATCTTTGTTCAAAACTCTGCTGCCAGGATCATCCACCTAGCCCGTCGCTTTGACCACGTGCAGCCTCTCCTCTCCTCTCTCCACTGGCTCCCCCTTCCTGAGCATATTCTGCACAAGCTCCTTGTCCTCACTTACAAAGCCCTTCACAACCTCGCTCCCCCCCCTACCTCTCTGTCCTGATCTCCCTCCGAACCCCTGCTCGAGCACTCCACTCCTCTTCTATCCCCTCCCTCACCCTCCCACGCCTCCCCTGCTCCCTCAACTGCCTTCATCCCTTCTCCCTCGCTGCCCCGCACGCCTGGAACTTTCTCCCTGCCCTTGTCCGCCTGGCCCCCGCCCTCCACGCCTTCAATTCCCTCCTCAAAACCCACCTCTTCTGCTCCGCCCTCCCTAATTCCTGCTAAGCCCCTGTTATCTGCAAACTCCCAATTTACTGTAACCAAGCCAAGCACGTGTACCTGAGCTCTCGCATCCTCATGAATGTCGCATCCCTTGTCTCTCCCTCTGATTTCCCCTTCCCTGTCTCCCCTCCCCCTGTCTTTAGATTGTAAGCAGTCGAGCAGGGACCGTGTCTATCTTATTTTCTGTAAAGCGCCAGTTACATTGCTGGCACTATATAAATGCTTAATAATAATAATAATAATATAATCTGGTGGCATTTTTGTCCACCCCAATTTTTACCTTAAAACGTCTTCGTTCCTAAGGGTGGGAAGAGGCTCTCGCTTCCCCCTCCAGTTGCCTTCCCCAGAAGGTGGTATAAAGGGAGAGACAGCCAGCCAATCTGTGCTTTTCTTTGAGCAGGATCTGAATACTGAACACCTAAGCAATATTACCATGTTGCCTAGGGTAATCCTGTAGGGTTGGTAAGTTGTGAATTTAGTTCCTGTATCTCTAACTTCAGCTACTTGGCCGGTTGCGCCTCTTCTAACGCCGTTGTCCTAGGTGAAAGAATGTGTGTAATAAGGCATGGCTTTTTAAATGCTGTTTGTGGCTTTCTCACAGTGTCTTCAAGCTCTGGAATTCCTCCATTCGAACCAAGTCATCCACCGAGATATCAAGAGTGACAACATTCTGCTGGGGATGGACGGCTCTGTCAAACTAAGTACGCAGAAGATTTTGGGGGTGGAAATGGGTAGTGGGTTTGTGATTTGTGGGTAGTATTTGTGTTTTTAGGTAGTCGTTTGAGTACTTGAACCATGACTGGGATGGATGAATGGATTTCTTTCTGTCATCTTTCTTATCCCATCCCACCCTATCCCAAGGGCTCAGGGTGGGTTCACAACACACACTATCCCAGTTCCTATCTCTGCTTGCCAAATGCCTGGCCAAACAAAAAGGTCTTGCTTTGTCGCTGGAAAGTGAGCAGTTTGGGGCTCAGACGAACCTCCAGGTTGGAGGAAGTTCCATAACCGGTTGCTAATAGGGAGAACATAGTGTACACGGGTCCCTGTGCATATCCAGCTTACGGGGGCTGGAGGGGGAGGTATTCTGTTCTAATTTTTTAGTTCAGTCATTTTGGTTATTGTGTTTGCATCCTTTCGGTAATTGCACACGTGGTGGTAGTGCAAATCTCGCTGAAACGACATTGAAATACCAAATTGGCCAAAATTCTGAAATAATCAAGATGAAAAGCTGAAACTGAATAACCGCAATAGATACTTGGCAGAGCGGCTGTCGGCTATTGGCCGAGCTGCCATTGTCAGTTGGGATAGTGTAGATTTACCCGTTTTAGCCCTCGTCTTAATTATCAACCAAAAAAAATCCAAGAGCGTTCTGTCCGATCGCAACACTAGGAGGAGGTTGTGAGGATACTGTCATTTGTACGTGAGAGGCTCTTCAATGCAGCAGTGGTGGGTGACCTAGGGAGCTAGACCGATGTTTTCATAGCTTCTGTTTGCACCCACTGTAAGTCCCCCACCGCTGCAATTACGAGTGGCAAAGCACTCCGTGGTGATTCCACACCAATGTATTGGCGATGTGTGTACATTTCTATCACGTTCAAATCCCTGGTGATCCCTGGGGAGTGTCTTCCGTCATTCACCACAGATGTAGGGGAAGTATAGACGCGTGTGTCGCCACCAGTAATCCCTGTTGATTTGGCACACGCGTCTGCGTTACCCTACCTTAGGGGATGTTACCTTCAGGTCCCCCTCTTGCGTCTGAGGATGCTTGAATTCATATCCTTCACTTCCTGCTCATTCCTACACTCTCCTCCTTGTGAGGCAACGTAACTTGCATGCGTATCCGAGGAGGTAGGGCTCGATTTAGGATTTTAACACCCCATGGCAACTCTTCTCTGGCAATTCTCAGCGGCTGCGCTGTCGCTTTGGAACGCCCTCCCGGTGGAGATCGGCCTCAGCCCAGACTTCCTTGCCTTGCCTTCTGATGTAGTTGTAAGACCTAGCTCTTCCGCCAGGTGTTTGACAGAGGGGAGGGGTAGATGGGATGGGGGTAGGGGTTTGGGTGGTGTGGTGTGTGTTGTGAGTTTTTATAAACTGATTGAATGTTTAATGTGTGTGTGATCTTTTATTTTGTTTTTATTGTGAGCCGCCTCGAGTTGCCTTTGGGTGAGAGGGGCAGGATAAAAATGCTAGAAATAAATATATAATTTAGTGTAATTGTAGGTGACCTACAAGGCAGGATAGAGGGAGGACTTCATAGACCGAGGATATTTAGCCAAAAAACAAGGCGAGCGAGATGGAAAAAAACCGGAATCCCCCAGTGCTGTTTTTTTACAAGGCACTAGTTCCGTGAATTCAGCTCGGACACGGAGAGCCAAGATGAGTCTCGCCTCTTTATTGCATCCAAGTGGCTCGGTTTCTTGCCTCGGGAGCTGTGTTGCTTGCAGCCGTTTTGCACGAGGTCCGAGTGGAACCTGGTGGCGAATAATTTCGGTTGATCTATTATTTGCTCATAACTCTGCCAACTCTACAGGGCTGGCAAGTTTAGGGGATGGGGTTTTTTGTTTGTTCGTTTGTTAAAAAAGTTTTAGTCTAAGACTCTGAATTCACACGAGGAGTAAATCTGCTAAAGCAGGTGGAGCAGTTTTTAAGTAATCACTTCTCCGATAAGAACTGCCCTTGAGTCATTTTGGCTAAGCTGTGAATTGGATAGCCAGGGGCCAGCATGCGGTATGGTGATGTATGCAGAAGTACTTTTGGGGGAGGATGGGGAGAATCTGTATTCTAAGTTCAGCTGTATGAAAACGCCAGGATAGGGGCTTGTTCATACAGTTATTCTGAGGCAATAACCCCCCACTAGCTTTAACCCCTCTTCTTGTAAGAACATAACTGAGGGGTAAAGCAGAGGGTGAAGGAAAGTAGTTTCCTCGGCAAAAGAATTGAGTGAATTGGGGAAGGAAAGGACTCTGCATCTGGGACAGTTCAGAGGCAAACAGTCCTCTTTGCGTGTGGGTATGTGCACTCTGGTTGGTTAGTCATCCCACTTCCCAGCATGCACCTCTCTTCCTGGTGTATTTGCTTTCATTGCCTGTCTGTGATACAGTCTTCATTAACTTGTTCATCTTGCCCTCTCCCTCCCCCCTTCTGGGAAGGGGTGGTGGAGAGGAACAGGGAAAGAGAATCCAGTTACTTGTTGCTTCTCACTGTTTGTTAGAATAAAGCTAGAGGAAGGCAGCTATTTTTTTTTTCAGGCATTACTTGAGATTAACAACCCTGCAGCAGACATACTTGTGAGAACACCCCCTCAGTCTTGTACCTTAACAGAGCTGTCCTCCATTCCTAATTTTGTCACTGACGCAGTATAGAACTTGGAGCCAGTGTCGCCTAGTGGATAGTGTTGGATTTGGACATAGAAGGCCAGGGTTCAAATCCTGTCCTAGGCATGAACTTATTGGGTGGCCTTGGGCATGAGCTACTATGGCTGTTTTTAAACAGGCATGGCTGAGGGGGTGGAGTCTGTGTGCATTGCACGGAGCAACCGCGCACGTCCAGTCGGTGGGGTGGGGAAATCCAACGGGCCAGGGATGGGTGTGCGTGCACGGTTTGGCCTGCCCCCGCACGGAGCATCCTGATGCGCCATGAGTGGGTGGGGCGTAGGTCACAGGAGCACGCGCCCGCCCATGGCACCTTCAGACGGGCGCTCGGCTGGGTGGGGGATGGGGGGATGGGCCTGCATGGGTCCCTCTCATTTAAAAACGGCCTCTCTCTCTGCCACCGTTCTTCATCTGTAGGGGGGGGGTTGAACAAAGATGACCTTTTTGAGGTCCCTTCAATTCTATTATTCTGTTTGCAGCTTGGCCTGCAGTAACTTCTTTTTTGGCTTCATGGTGTGTGCGTTGTAAAAAAAAAAAAAAAATCTCTAACCTGTACAGGCTATCCTTTCCTTTTAACCAAACCTGACTTCCTTTCTTGCTCTTTCCAGCCGACTTTGGTTTCTGCGCTCAGATCACCCCCGAGCAAAGCAAACGCAGCACCATGGTGGGGACCCCCTACTGGATGGCTCCGGAAGTGGTGACACGGAAAGCTTACGGGCCCAAAGTCGACATCTGGTCTCTGGGGATTATGGCGATTGAGATGATTGAGGGAGAGCCCCCTTACCTCAATGAGAACCCCCTGAGGGTAAGCAGAGATGGCCTCCTTAACAATTTTAAAAGTTATTTACATTTTTGTGCCCTTTTGGAGTCTGAAAAAAGTTGGGAAAAGTTACGAACTTTTTTCCCCCTATTAAGAGTTCTTCAAACTTTGGGGCTTTATTTTACACAAATGTAAATGCTTCCTCCTAAACAAAACACATTGCCATGGCTCAGGTGGCAGAGCACATGCTTTGCATGTGTAAGGTCCCTGATTAAACCCCCAGCATCTCTGATTTCAGGATCTCTAGTAGCAACACCTGGATGAGGCCTCTGTTAGGGGATCCTGGAGGGTCTCGGGTAGCACGTCTGGGTGAGGCCTCTGCCGGGCATCCTGGAGGGTCTTGGGTAGCACGTCTGGGTGAGGCCTCTGCTGGGGATCCTGGAGGGTCTTGGGTAGCACACCTGGGTCTGCCGGGGATCCTGGAGATCCGGATTTGAAACCCTGCTGCTGTGTCAGGTTGTGACAATACTGGGCTTAGATCGACCATTGGGCTGACTCGGTTAGGCAGCTCCTTATATCCCCTTTCTGTAGAAACTAGTGAAATCGGACCTTTCTCTCCCTATTATAAAAATATATTTTTATATTTATATTTTTATATTGTACGCCACCCCGGGCTGTCTAGGCAGGAGGGGGCGAGTCATCAAATTTTAAAAATAAATAAAATATTTTCATTTGGTTCCCGAGTATTAATCACTGGATCATATCCTCTTTAAGACATCGTGACTGCAGTTCCGAAGAAGCGAATAAGACTCCAACACGTGTTTGTTTTTCCAGCCCTAGAGGCTGAGGAAGAAGCTTGTAAGGAGGAAAAGCGGTTATTTAACTGTCCTCATTTAACTTTGACCTCATTTAACACAAGTTGATCCAGTTCCCAGGCCAATTAATTGGCTGTTAGAAACATTGTGATTTCTGAGCTCTGAGCAGCACGTTGGAAGAGCCTGCAAGTGTCCTCCTTTGTTGTGGTTTTTAGTTGGATGTTCTTGAAGTAAAGGGGTATTGAGGATTTTTCAAATTGGGCAACTCTGAGACTTCTCTCTTTTTTAAGACTCTCTTAAAACCAAAGTCTTAAGAGTCTTATTTTACCCTACATGAGGGAAACTGAGTCTCTTATTTGTCAAAAAGGTATTCTGCCCCTGGGTCCTTTGAACAATGCCTTGAGGGGGTGTTCCCTGTATAAACTCCTATCAGACTCCAGGATGCAAAGCTGGGTTGCCGATGTAAAACAATTGCAGCAAAAGAGTTCAGACAGCAGTTCTGTTTTTAGCCAAACCCGTGAATTCGGTGCTGCTGCGATCAATCACTTTTGCAAAATGTTTCATTTGGCGGCAGCGTTAGAGAAACTGTCTCCCTAGCAGCGTGGAATTACAGTCCGAGTGGGGGGGAGTATTGTGATCTAGTCAATGGGGTGCTGGCATTGGTATATATTCTGGGGCCATGGGTGCTGGCATTGGTATATATTCTGGGGCCATGGGTGCTGGCATTGGTATATATTCTGGAGCCATGGGTGCTGGCATTGGTATATATTCTGGGGCCATGGGTGCTGGCTGTGCCGCGCTGCTGCTGAAAGGAACAACCCACGACCCATCGACGGAGAGAAGGTTTTACCTGCTGATTGGTCTGTGGGGTTTATCTGGGAGGTTGTGGGGTTTGGGCTTTTTTTAAAAATGCAGCATTCAAAACTGATGTATGCTAGGAAATTCACATTCAAAATTGACATTTGTAGGATTTAGTTAATTTGCATGATTTATTTTGCTTGTAGGATCTGGGTTTCCTGATTAGAGGGCAATCTTTACTAACTAGATTTCCCCTGCCCTCTTCTCCCCCCACCCCCCTCGCCGTCACCTTCCCAGCAAGCAGAAGTGGGGGTTGGGTGTGGGGTGGAGAGGAGGAGAGAAAGACAATCCAATTTCTTGTTGGTTCTCACTGTTTGTTAGAAAAGAGCTTGAGAGAGTGTGGTTGCTGTGTTGGTCCCAAGCGACAAAGTGGTTCAAATGATCTTTCTCATTGGATCTCTCTCTTATATTTCCAGTAGAAAAATACAAACTGAGCCAATGTAGGGTAGGTCGATATGAGGGGCATGGAATGGGTGGGAGTGGATAGGACAAGGTCGCAGGTGGGAATGGGGGTAAACAGAGACAGACAGACATGTGCCAGACATAGACCTGCCCATCTATTTCTATTGGGGACGCTACGTGCCTGAGGAAGGGCTGTGTTACCCAAAAGCTGGCTTATTTCCACCAACAGGTGGTCCAATAACAGAACTAAAGGAAGGCAGCTGTTTTTCAGGCATTACTTGACGTTAACAACCCTGCAGCAGACATGCTTGGGAGGAGGCTCCCTCGGTCTTGTACCTTAACGACAGGGTTGTCCTCCATTTTTAATTTGATCACTGACGGGGCATAGAACTCGGAGCCCATGTAGCCTAGTGGCTAAAGGGTTGGATTTGGGCATAGAAGGCCAGCGGTCAAATCCTGTCCAAGGCATGAACTCACGGGGTGGCTTTGGGCACAAGTAACGATCTCTCCGCCTCAGTTCTCCAACTGTAGGGGGGTTTGAGCTAGATGACCCTTGAGGTCCCTTCGGTTCTACGATTCTGTTTGCAGCTTGGCCTGCAGTAACTTCTTGGTGTGTACATTGTGAAAAATCTCTAACCTGTCTGTACCGGGTGTCCTTTAACAAAACACAATTTTCTCCCCTGCTCGTTCCAGCAGGGAAAGAGAATTTGGATTAGAGAATTTGATTGGGGGGCAGGGAATTGCAGAATAGAGGCCCCTGATTTTAGACTATTAAAGCATTGACTGCCTCCAGTCCTTGGCTCCTTGATGCGACAAACGTCCGGGGTCAATAGAAGCATGTGCAGCCTTTTATACGAGGACAGATTATTTCTGCCAAATGCAGGAAGAATTTGAATCTTAGTTGATTTTTCTGTGTGCATCTTGTTTGTAGGCTTTGTATCTCATTGCCACCAATGGTACCCCCGAGTTGCAGAATCCTGAAAAACTTTCGCCCATCTTCAGAGACTTTCTTAACCGATGCCTTGAGATGGATGTTGAGAAGAGAGGATCTGCTAAGGAGCTGCTGCAGGTAACTTCCTGGTTCCCCATCAAATGTCTTGCTTCGGGTGGAGGCACAAGCAGAGTCCACTGGTTTGCTCAAAAGCATATGGTCAGGCAGGATGTCAGCTTGGGGACCACTTTCCTGTTTCCCATCTGCTTCTTTGTTTTTCCCCCTGTTGGTTGACAACTGGTGCTTGCTGGTCACTTGCATCAACATCGCCTGTGTTCATGTGAGCCACAGTGCTTAGTGAGGCTGAAGGATGGGTAATTCTCTAAACAAGCAGGATTAAAGTTGGTAGGGAGGCTTCTGCTCTGTGTACTGTTGAGGGGAATTTCCCTTGGTTATGCGGTCCTCTGCTGCCCAGCAAGCCTCAGTACTACTACCTTCCTCTGCATCCCTCACGCAGCATTTCTGCCACACTCCGCTTCTTATTCCAGCACGTCCCCAGCACACCCCTGCAAGTTCCAGTGGAGGGAGATCAGGCATGGGAGGAGGTTTTCAACTCCTGTTTTTTCTCTGCTTGTGAGAATAGAAGGGGAAGGGAGGAGTAGTTACTCAAGAATCACTGTTATGCTCATGAGAACATGCCCTTAGGTGATCGAGCCAAGTGGCGAAGGTACTCGCCCACATCCCTGAAGGTTGTGAGTTCAAGATAAGATAGCCAGCCACCTCTGGTCTTCCCAGACATAAATGGGCACCTGTCCTGATCCACTGAGTTGGGGAAGCCAAGTGAACGCAGTGTGCTCAGTGGGAGCCCTCCTTCTCTAAGCCCCTTGGACTTGGGATGGGTAAGGCTCCGTGGACAAGAGGCCCTGCCCCTGCAAAGCACTATGATGCCAGTGCTCTGAGGGGGCGGGACCCTGTCAGGAAAAGGGCAGGGAATCTGCTTAACCCTGCCCCCACAGAGCACTCTGACATCCTTCCTCTCAGAGGGGGGTGAGGTGATAGCAGTGAGAGGGAAGGGGGAAATGGCTTATCCCCCACCCCTTCCAGATGTGCGCCTGCCCCCACAGATAGTTGTGATGTCC
This sequence comes from Sphenodon punctatus, assembly GCA_003113815.1. Classification (NCBI taxonomy): domain Eukaryota; kingdom Metazoa; phylum Chordata; class Lepidosauria; order Sphenodontia; family Sphenodontidae; genus Sphenodon; species Sphenodon punctatus. The sequence goes on along the minus strand of QEPC01006909.1, from coordinate 689,122 downwards.
TAGTGTGCCATGCAGGCGAGGCAGCGCGGTTACATAGCTCCGCCTCCAGAGTACTGGGATGACACAGTGCTTTGGAGGGGAACCTGGCTCTGTTGGGGCTGGGTTTGAGTTGGTCCTGGCATAGTCAGACACGGCCTGGGCTTGACTTTGGAGCCCCTGCAGGGTGTTATGCCAAAGGCAGTTGGATGCAGGTCTGGTTGCACCTCTTCCTTACGGACCATGGGCCACAGAAACCGGTTGGCCCTAACTGCCTCAGCCATACACACTGTGGGTCTCTGACCTAACAATGGCAGTTTGGAGGAAGTCTGTAATGGAATTCCAAAGGCTCGATGCCTCATCCTTTTGAGGTGCCATGCCTATTGGAAAGGCACTGGGAGCCCCCATCTCTTTTCATGGCTTCCCTTCAGTAGGTGGCAATCTCTGTATGTGTCTGCACACTCTCGGATTGCTTTGACCTTCACAGCGAGCAGAGAGATGACCTTGCCATCTACCTCAGTTCAGACTGCGGCTCTCCTGGGTGGCAGTTGCTTTAAACTGTCTCTCAAGCCCTGTCTTTGTCTTGCTCCTCTCTGCTTGGCAACCAAGGCAAAATTCTGCTGCTGCTTCCCTTGCCGGCCTTCTTACCTCCCAGAACCTTCCCTTCCCAGAGCATCTTCTCTAAAGCCACAGGATCAAGTGTTGGCTTTGGGTAGGCCTAGAGGCCTATGCGAACCCAGGCCGATCTACTGTCAACAATGTACTTGCTGCAGAAAAAGGACCAGGCCTACGGTTATCCAAGCATCAAGGCTGTAATTTGGAGCTGCCGGTGGCAATTTCGACAAGAATGTGCCAAATTGCAGATTCCCCTTAATGTAGTCTGTCCTCACTTTACCTTCCCCTTTTTAAATTGTTTATATGTTGTTGTTTAATCGGGTTTTATATTTCTATTAATATAAAGCACTGAGTGCGCCATTTAAAGGCAGGAGAGTACTATAGCAATAAAATTAGCTACACCAACATGGCTGCAACCAACAACCATGCAGAACTCAGGGAGCCGCATTTATAACTAAGCTCATAGCGAAGTGAACTTTGAGAGGTTTTGCTGCTGGATTTAACTTCCCAAAGGCCCTCAGTAATTTTCTCCTCCTTCTCTTCCAGCACCAGTTCCTGAAAATCGCCAAACCCCTCTCCAGCCTCACCCCTCTGATCATCGCTGCAAAAGACGCAGCCAAGAACAACCATTAAAGCAGCTGCCTCCCTCGCCCTAGTCGTGCCAAGTCTTTTTGAGTTGTCCATTTTCAAAGACTGGATTCCTCTTTCTTTAGTGTGCACAAGACATTGATCCTGTGAGTCTGGGTCATGGAGAAATTAGGGTTTTGTTTTTAATGTTAAAGGGATACATATTCTTTAAGTAGTGAACTGTCTTCTCCCCCTCTGAAGGGGTAGGGGAGTGGGGAGAAAGGAAGAGAGTTTTGTACTGTTGAGAAGATTTGTGGCAAGAACCTCTGCTCCAGACCTACATGTAGGAAAGGCAGTATGTTTTGCTATCTTTTTAATGTGTTTTACTTTAAAAAATTTAATGTGGAGCCTTAGACTTGTCTTTATCTTACTAAATTAAATTTCTCGCTGGCCGGGCCCCCCACCTCCCTGCAGAAGTCGGATCTTACACTACTGAAACTCCAGCATATTTCAGATTACTTGTAAAAAAAAAAGGAGCAGCCAGCAGCAGAAATTGGAACGGCTTTAATTATTGAAAGGGAATGTGCATCCCTGCAGCCTCCGGACTCTCCCTCGGCACCGCTGAACACTTTCACAAACCGAGCAAGAGACGACCCATTGGGAATGAGGCTTCCTGGAGCCACTGGAGGATTGCATTCATGAGTGGCTTCTGTGCTGTGACCTTTTATGTTACGTCTTGCAAATTGTCTTCTGCTGACCACCCCAGATCAGTAGGCTTCGGTTTTCAATTGTACCTTAGGAGTATTTCTAAGAATAAATCTTCCAGTGATCTAGAGGGTGAGGTCTTCTCTCCATGAAGAATTTGCAGTAGTTGATTTTTTATTTTTTTTTAAAGATGTGAATTAAAATAGCAGAGTTGGGCCAAGACTCGCCCTAATACTTGACTTGAAAGAGAGCTTGTTGGCTTAATTTGGCTTGGAAGAGGATTGAGCGAATGCCAGATAAGCCGCAATAAGGGTCTATGCAGGGGTTTAATGTAGCCTCTTTAAAGGGGGTGTGCAAAGGCCTAAACTGCAAAAGCAAATGTCAAATCTTTGTGCAATTTGTGCTCTGCCTCCTAAAGCAGCAAGGCCATGTTTCGACGAACAAATGCTTCAATGCAGTTGCGTCTTACTTCACTTTAACTTCGGATTCATTCAGACGCACAGGGCCTTTATTATTATTATTATTATTATTAATAAACATTTATAAAGCGCCAGTTGCAAAACCTGGCGCTGTACAGAACATACAATCAGACGCGGTCCCTGCCTGTGGCTTACAATCTAAAAGACAAGGAGGGGGAGACAAGGAGAGGGGACAGTGGGAGAGACATGGGAGAAGACAAACAAACATTCAGGCGGATGCGAAGTCTCAGGTGCGTGTACTTGGCTTGGTTACAAGGAGGTTGGTAGCAGCAGTCAGCAGAGGAGGGCTGACAGTAAGAGCAAGGGGAAAGACTAGAGGGCATTGGGAAAGGCAGCATGGAAAAGGTGGGTCTTGAGGAGGGACTTGAAGGAGCGGAGGGAGGAGGCAAGGCGGATGTTGGCAGGGAGGGAGTTCCAGGCATGTGGGGCAGCGAGGGAGAAGGGACGAAGGCGGTTGGGCGAGCAGGAGAAACGAGGGAGAGTGAGGGAGGGGACAGAGGAAGAGCGGAGAGCGCGTGCAGGAGTGCGTAGGGCGATTAGGTCCGAGAGGTAAGGGGGAGCTTGGTCATGGAGCGATTTGAACGTGAAAACCAGGAGTTTGAACAGGATACGTTCAGGAAGGGGAAGCCAGTGAAGGGAGAGGAGGAGAGGCTGTACATGGTCGAAGCGACGGGCAGAATGAATGATCTTGGCGGCAGAGTTTTGGATTGCAACAAGGGGGGACAGGTGGGAGCGAGGGAGGCCAGCAAGGAGGAGGTTGCAGTAGTCGAGGCGAGAGATAACCATGGCATGAACAAGGATTTTGGCCGAGGAGATAGATAGAAAGGGGCGTATGCGGGCAATGTTGAGGAGAGCGAATCGGCAGGATTTGGCCACAGAGTCAATGTAAGGTTTAAAGGAGAGGTGTGTGTCAAAAATGAAGCCCAAGCTGCGGGCTTGGAGAACAGGACGGATGGTGACCCCATCAATGCAGATGGTCAGGTCAGAGGGAGAGGAGGGGGATGGAGGAAAAATGAGGAGTTCAGTCTTGGCCATGTTCAGTTTGAGTTGGCGTCGGGACATCCAGGCGGAGATATCAGAGAGGAAGTCGACGAGGCGTGAGCGGATAGAGGAGGAGAGAGAGGGGGTAGAGAGATAGAGTTGGGTGTCATCAGCATAGAGATGGTATTGGAATCCGTGGGAGGCAATAATTTTGCCAAGGGACAGGGTGTAGATAGAGAAGAGGAGAGGGCCAAGGACAGAACCTTGGGGAACCCCAACCGAGAGGGGAAGGGAGGGGGAGGTCGACTCGGGGAGGGAGACATTAAAGGAGCGGTCAGAGAGGTAGGAGGAGAACCAGTCAAAGACAGAGCCACGGAAGCCCAAAGAGTAAAGCGAGTCCAAGAGGAGCGAGTGGTCGACAGTGTCAAAGGCAGCAGAGAGGTCAAGGAGGACAAGAACGGAGTAGTGGTGCTTCGATTTAGCGACAAGTAGATCATTGGTGATCTTGGCCAGGGCAGTTTCAGTAGAGTGGAGGGGGCGGAAGCCGGACTGGAGAGGGTCCAGGGAGGAGTTGGCCGAGAGGAGGTTCAGGCAGTGGGAGTAGACACGTTCCAGGAGCTTCGAAGCAAAGGGAAGGAGGGAGACTGGCCGGTAACTAGAGGGATCAGAAGGGTCCAGGGTAGGCTTTTTGAGGATGGCCTTAAACAGAAGTCATTCAGGGGTAGGAAGAGAAGTATGAACTCCTCCTGAAAAATCAGGAGTATATACTCCCCTTCTCTTCCTATGTCGGAGTAACTGTGTGTGAACCCTAAATTTTGAAGTAAAACCATTATTTGCCATGACCATTATTATTATTATTATTTTATTATTACTTTCAATTTTATACCCCCACCCTATCCCAACATTGGCTCTGGGGATGGCGGGGGCAGAGGGCTTACAACAGTTGAAACAATATTATTAATATAATTAATATTAACAATGTGTATAAAGCAAATCCAACCCTTCCCATTTCCAACTATCCTACTTTCACTCCTCTATCTTGCACCTGAAAGAATCCCCTCTCCACCCTATTAGGGCCCCCTCCTTTGCATCCCCTTCCATTAGGGGGAGATTACAAACTGCTTCTGTTTGCAGCTGCAGTGTGAACGGTACTGAAGTGAAATAATTACTTTGATTTAATTAAATAGAAATAATCTCTATGAGGTTCGTCAGAACGTGTCCTAATTCAGTGGTCCTCATTATCAAGACCTCTGCGTGCAGTTCTCACAACATGGTTGGGTTTCCTTTCCTTTTCTGCTCAGGCTTGGAACAACAAATCTGTGGCCTCATTCTGCCACCGTGTGGGAAAAGGTCACCTCTGAAATGAGAGAGGTGCCCAGTTGCTTTGCCTTCCAAGCGAACATCCTGAATACAAAAAGGAAAGGATTCATCTGTGTTGCCATGGTGTCTGGAAACCTGGACTGCATCTGATTGGAGAAACTATATCCCTAAAGAGTGGGCTGCATGGGCAGGTGTTGGGTTTTAATGAAGTTGGATGGTTTGGTTGCAGTTCTTGACTTGCGGGACTTCTAGGATGAATTTCCTAACAGCAAGAAATGGACAGCAAGATCAGGCGTTTCTGTTCATGCCGTTGTTTTTCGGTTTCCCACGGGGTGGGGGGGTGGAGTCCAGAGAATGTCCCTCGACTGCTACTGGATTGAACCTCACTGAAGTCTGCAGGAGTTTTTCCGTAGAGCCTGGAGGCTGTTGGATGTAGACCAGAGCAGTCTTCCAACGCATTGATCCAGTCATCTAGGATAGCGTCGCCTGCTAGATTTCTTCTCCAGACTTCACCGTGCAGGTCTCTGTTTCCTTCAATAAAAAGATGAAATATTTGGTGACTAGTTTCTTTATTAAAGTGCTGCTTCCGCCCCCTGCTTTTCATGGGGAGCGTCTCTGACTGTGCTCAAGGCATCTGTGAGCTGAGCTGAGTAGGGAGGGGAGATAATAGTTTAATTCACCTAATGCTCTAAAGATCCTTTGGATTCCCTATAGGCAGGGACCTATGATCGCTGTGACTTCCCCCCCACGGGCAGCAATGGGGGGCAGGGTTCGTGTCAGGTCCCTGCCTATAGGCCAGGATTGCTTCCCTGTAGATACCACCGGTTCATTGCGTTCGTACGGTGAGGACTCTCAGGGAGGCATTCTTGGTTGCTGCCCCGATGCTATGGAACTCCCTTCCCCCAGAAGTCCATTTTAGCTCAAGCCTGGGCATCTTCCAGACGTGGTGCAAGTAGGGCATTTGATGGGCAGGGATAGGGAATGAGGGGTTGGGGGGTGTTTGGATTTTGGGTTCTTTCATGTATTTTTATTTGCTTCGTAAGCTGCGTCTCTGAGCCATTTGGGAAGGGTGGGGTAAAAACTGAACTAAATAAAATAATTGATGCACCTCCCGAGAGTGGTTCCTCATCCTGAAACGCCCAGAGCGCTCCTTGCCTGCAGTGCTTAGTGTGGAAGGGAGATGAAGCATTAGGGTTAAGCACTGCCTCCCCCTACTTCAAGCTGGGAGAGCTCTGGATTCCCTGCTCGACAGCTGATGAGCAAGAAACCCCACCCTTGAGCTGTAGAGCAGGAAAGACCTAGCCCTGAAATTGACTAGAAGACGACAAGAACAGCTTTGGCTTCTGGTCAAATTTGCTATTTAGCCCCTGGGAGCACTGAATCGTGGTTTGTGGGACAGTCTGCTATGAAACCTAGTGCTGAAATAGAGCAGCCCTTGTGAATCTGTGGGGGGATTATTCACAAAGATCTGTGTGTTTTCTACCACTGCAGACCTCTGTGCTGCATTCCAAAGGCTTTTCCGACTGCCTAACAGGAGCAGTGCGCCATCTTGAGCATGCCCAAGAATCAAGGACCCGTCTTCACTGGGATTTCTCCATGGCCACCAATGAGAAAAATATAGGGGGGGAGAGGGGAGAATCCGGCAATAATCCAAATAGGTCTGAAATGAGCAATCACAGCAAATGCCGTTTCTGTCCGAAATGGGTCACTTGCCTCCATTCACATGAGGTAATTTTCTGACTTTTTTTGGCCAGTTTTCATTATTTTTGAGCATTTATCTGGTGTTTTGCTAGTTCAAATAAATGGTTTAGTAAATCGTACACCCCAGCGAGAGGGGATTCTCGCTGCCCTATCCCTAATGCAAAATGAATGGATGGGGGGAGGAGGCTAACGCTATGGTTTGTATAATACTGGCTAAGAGGGGTAAAATTGACAAACACTGGAAATTGCCAAAAAATGACTGAAAACTGCAGGTGCCAATCTCACAATGATGGAATCACTGACCCAGTAAGGAAATCCCAATGAACAATCGCAAGCATTCCACAAAGTAGATCTTTCCCGGCGGTAACGTAACACTTGCTCTTGCCTTGGCTCTCAATCCAATGTATGTGCAAAAGGCAATTTAGTTCAGGTATAACGAGCTATTTTGCATGGTGCTTGGAGAGAGGTGTGGTCATCTCAGAAAGGGGTGAGGGGATGGGTCTCGTGTCCGCATCTTCCCCCCACCAAAGTACATTCTGCCAGTGCCCTTAGGGAGATGCAAGGGGGCTGCTTTTTGCTCTGTGATGCCATGGCTATATAAGAGGTAGAGAATATTACGGAAAATATAATGCAGCTAAATTTCTGGCGGGCCTGCACCTAGAATACTGTGCCCAGTTCTGGTCACCCCATCTTAAAAAAGATTCAGTAGATGTGGAGAAGTTGCAGAAGGACTACAAAAATGATCATTTCAGTTTCCCAGCAGCCTGTGTAAACGATCGATCAGCTAGGGACATTCCCAGAGCTCAATTCATTCCTTTTGATTATTACAATGGGCTCATGTGGTTTTTTTTTTTTAAAAAACTCTCCCCTCACTCCTACAGGCAAGGTACAGATGTGAAAACTAATTTCAAGGATACAGCACTCTGTCAGGGTTTCCTCCTGCTTCTGACACTAAAAAAAATATCTTTGTTTCTCCCTGTTTGTGATTGTTAGAAATCCATCTTTGTTTAACTCTTCTCTGGGCTTGTGTGGCTTCTGGCTAAGCTTGGATTTGTATGGTTACATGCGAGGACAAAAAGGGTTGAAAACTATAGGCTGTCCCCTCCCATTCTGTCCCTGCCTTAAGGGGGTGGGGGAGATGTAATGTGATGCATAGACACTCCCTGGGGATGCAGCGTGGTCACCGTTGAATAATTCTCTTTAGCAAATGAAGCTTTATATTCTCCCAGGTGCCATTTTATCCACCTCTGCTTGGGACCTCTGCCAGTGAACTTGACAGCAGCTGAGAATCTGGCCTGCAACTCTGACAAAAGGATCTCGTGTCTCTAAGAACACGTGGGATGCAATTAGAATTGCAGGATTAGCAATTATTCCCATTTTCAGATAGTCATTCAGATAATAGCTATAACAATGATTACTCACACTTGGGAATCTGGCCCAATTGACTCCAAATGGAGAAATGTCAGTTTACACAAGAGGTGGGGCTCACACCCCAACTGGTGACTCCTTTTTTGATCGAGTTACTAGTTTAGTGGATCACCGGGAGGCCCAGGATATATATCTTGATTTCAGCAAAGCATTTGACAAAGTCCTCCATGGATGGATCATTACCTCCTCCGGATCGGTCTCCTGGCGCATGTCTGCCCCCGGAAGGGTGCAGGATCAATTTGTTGGGTCCACCCGCGGAGACTTATGGAACCAGAGAGGTTCCGGAATGCTCTAGGGGAAATGCCTCTTGATCTTGATGATTGCTCACTCGATGACCTCATTGCCTTCTGGAACAGCTTGCCGGCTGAGGCGATCAACCGAATGGCTCCCAAGCGTCCGCTTCCAGAAAGCCGACAGTGGGGGTCACCGTGGTTCACGGAGGACCTCCACCGGATGAAGCAGGATGGACGGCGGTTGGAGTGATGGTGGCGCCAGACTCGTATTGAAGCTGACCGATTGCAGCATAAAGCTAGTTTAAGAGCTTATGCTGTTGCGGTGTGGGCAGCAAAGAAAGAGTTCTTTGCTGCCCTCATTGTATCTGCAAAATCACGTCCAGCGGAGCTTTTCCGGGTGGTGCAGAGGCTGGTCAGTCCGGCCTCTCTCTGCCTAGAACTGGAATTTTCCAGTGCCCGCTGTGACATGTTTACTGACTTTTTTGCAGCCAAAATCACCCAGATTCACCACGATCTTTATGACAGTGGACGAATCAGAGGTACGGGAAGCCCTGCCATGACTGTTGTTGTGGGATCACAGTTTCAGTGGGTATCACCCGCTGATGCAGCGGATGTTCTTGAGAAGGTTCGGGCCACCTGTCCTGGCTGGTGAAGGCCAGCCCAGAGACATTAGGGCCGTTGCTGGCAGGGGTGGTCAATGCCTCCCTTAGGGAGGGGAGGGGGCCGAGCCGTCTCAAAGAGGCGGTGGTGCGGGCTCTGCTCAAGAAGCCATCTTTGGATGTTGACTCCCTGGCCAGCTATCAACCAGTCTCTAACCTTCCCTTTTTAGGGAAGGTTATTGAATGGGTGGTGGCCCGGCAGTTACAGGGGCATCTGGATTGGTTCGGTTTTCTTGATCCCTCGCAGTCTGGTTTTCGCCCCAAGTTTGGCATGGACACTGCTCTTGTGGCCTTGGTTGATGACCTGTGCCATGAATTGGATCAGGGCAGATCCTCAATTTTGATCTTACTGGATCTGTTGGTGGCAAATCTTTCCTTAAAACTCACCTCTTTCGCTCTGCTCTGTCTGACTCTTTATCCTGCTGAGCCACTATTCCTATACCTACGATCGGTTTACCCTTATCCTTGCAACATGGACCTGCCTGCTGTCATTCTCATCGTAACCAAGCCAAGTACGTGCACTTGAGACCTCGCATCTTCATGAATGTTAGACCCCTTGTCTCTCCCTCTGTTCCCCTTCCTAAGTCTCTCCCCCAGCTCCTGTCTCTCAGATTGTAAGCCCTAGGGGCAGGGACCGTGTCTATTTTATTACTTTGTAAAGTGCCATGTACACTGCTGGCGCTATATAAATGTTTGTTATTAATAATAATAATAATAATAATAATAATTAATAATAAATATTAGTCTGGAGTAAGAGATAAGTATGGTTGTTATAAAACCCCAATCGCTAGGGTTTATAAGAACCATTCTTAAACTAGTCCGGACTAATGTCCATCTGAATTACTAGTGCTTATTAGTCTGGACTAGTTAACTTATTGCCACAGAGTCCAATGGCAAGACCTGTCGGATGCTCTAGGCATTTTATGTCTCTATGGTTTATTACTACAATGCATTTCTGAGTGCCAAGTTTAAATACACAGAGAAGAAAGGGATGAGTCTCCATTTTGTAGACCACGCGTTTGCCTCTGCTGCTGGTCTCCAAACAGTCTGAAACCATGCGGTTGCCATGGCATGCCCTGCTACATCTACAAACAACAAAGAACGGTCAAGTACCCCCCACTGGACCCCCGCAGAAACCAAATAGTTTCCTGAAATTTGAGAGTGAGGCTAATATTCAAAAGTGCTTGAAGGAGGGCTGACACAGGAACCTGGCTGTGTATGAGGATCTTTCAAAGAGAATATGGCAAAGCCTCACTACTTTCATGATACAAAGTAGCTTCAAACCAAAGCAAAGTCCTTGAGAAAAGAGTACAGGGCAGTAAAAACCAAACCACCCCAGACAGATGTCTACTCCATCAAGATTGGGGACTACAGAGCCTCCCTTGGAAACTCCTTCTCCTGCCCAGATCTCCTCAGGGTTAGCAAATGTTTCCTCACCCTCAACATGAATCTATCTTTCTACAACTCAATCCCCTTCCCACTTGTCTTCCCCCTTAGTGGCCTTTGAGAACAAAAGATCTCTACACTGTTTACAGCAGCGTTTTACATATGGGGTAACGATTATCCCCCCCCCTGGAATTTGTTTATCTGAAGAAAACGCACACCCAGTTACATCCTGCAGCCTTTCCTTGGGCATAGTTGCTTTTGACACCCGCTATTATTAATTACATCAAGGGCGGGGAACCTCAGACCCAGGGGCCAAATGCAGCCCATGGGTAGTTTTTATGTGGGCCCTCTCCAGTTCCTGGCTCTGCCCCTTGGATGCAGTTCCTCCCCCCCTCCCCCAAGCACTGGAAGACTGAGCTCAGGGGAAGGGGGCAGAGAGGAGGGCAGGCACACAGGGAGAGGGGACAGATGGCACTGACAGACTGAGCTCAGGGGAAGGGGGCAGAGAGAAGGGCAGGCGCACGGAGAGGGGAACAGATCGCACTGACAGACTGAGCTCAGGGGAAGGGGGCAGAGAGGAGGGCAGGCACACGGAAAGGGGACAGATCGCACTGAGACTGAGCTCGGGAAGGGAGCAGAGAGGAGGGCAGGTGCACAGGGAGAAAGCACAGATGGCACTGGCAGACTGAGCTCAGGGGACGGGGGCGGAGAGGAGGGGAGGCGCACAGGAAGAGGGGACAGATCGCACTGACAGACTGAGCTCAGGGGAAGGGAGCAGAGAGGAGGGCAGGCGGACAGGGAGAGGGGACAGATCGCACTGACAGACTGAGCTCAGGGGAAGGGGGCAGAGAGGAGGGCAGGCGCACAGGGAGAGGGGACAGATCGCACTGACAGACTGAGCTCAGGGGAAGGGGGCAGAGAGGAGGGCAGGCGCACAGGGAGAGGGGACAGATCGCACTGACAGACTGAGCTCAGGGGAAGGGGGCAGAGAGGAGGGCAGGCGCACAGGGAGAGGGGACAGATCGCACTGACAGACTGAGCTCAGGGGAAGGGGGCAGAGAGGAGGGCAGGCGCACAGGGAGAGGGGACAGATCGCACTGACAGACTGAGCTCAGGGGAAGGGGGCAGAGAGGAGGGCAGGCGCACAGGGAGAGGGGACAGATCGCACTGACAGACTGAGCTCAGGGGAAGGGGGCAGAGAGGAGGGCAGGCGCACAGGGAGAGGGGACAGATCGCACTGACAGACTGAGCTCAGGGGAAGGGAGCAGAGAGGAGGGCAGGCACACAGGGAGAGGGGACAGATCGCACTGACAGACTGAGCTCAGGGGAAGGGAGCAGAGAGGAGGGCAGGCGGACAGGGAGAGGGGACAGATCGCACTGACAGACTGAGCTCAGGGGAAGGGAGCAGAGAGGAGGACATGTACATAAGTGTACGGGACAGATCCATGATCTGGATCCTCCTCTTCCTGAGTAAACCCCCGAAGCGCCCCCACACCCATCTTCTATGCAGCCCTCAGAGCTTGTACAAATGTCTATTTATTTATTTATTTTCAATACTTCTATACTGCCTTATTCACTATACAGCGATTCAGGGCTGTGTACAGCCAACCTAAGTAATCCAAATACAAGAATAAAAATAAGCACTAAAAACTCAGATTAAAACCGTCTTAATCCCTCCCTCCCTCACCACCTCCCTGCATGCCTGGCGGAATAATAGTCAGGTCTCGCATTGACTATAAAACAAACATAGAGAAGTCCCGGGAGAGTTGGATCTCTGCCGGGAGGGTGTTCCAGAGTCTTGGGGTAGTCACCGAGAACGCCCTTTCAAATGTGGCCCCCAGGGGACGTCTAACAGGGCACCCTGGAAGACCGCAGCGGCTGATCGAGAATATGAGGGGGGTGGGGTGGGTTTGAGGCCTTCCCCAAGGTAGACAGGGCCCAGGTTGCATAGGGCTTTAGAGGTTAAAACCAACACCTTGAAGCAAACCCAGAAGACTATAGGCAGCCAGTGCAGAGAACGGCGCACTGGTGTAATGTGCTCCCGGCGGCCCAGCCCTGGCAGGAGGAAAAAGGGTTCCTCATTCCTGATTTACATAATACTTTCAGTGTTCAAAATGCTTTCCAACATGATCTCATTCACCCTGACAATAATCCTGTGAGGTAGGTCATTATTATTCCCATTTTACAACTGGGAAACTGAGGCTGAGTGAGAGCGGGTGTTAACAGAAGTGATGGCATTGCCATCATCCCACCCGGGGGTGGGGAGGGTGACCCCCGGCTGGGTTAGCTCTGGCCATGGGAACAAACATCACTGTGGCTGGACCTGGTTGGGGGGGCTGGAGTAATGTGTGGCTGTCTGGTCACATCTCCGCGCTGTCACTGTTGCTGGGAACAAACATTTCCTCCCAGTTCCGGCTGCTCTGGCCCAACTGGGCAGCTACTGGGACTGGGCTGTGTGGGTCTGCTTCCTTCTGGGCCTACATTTCCAGCCCGGCTGCTACCCCCGCTGGGGTTTGAACTGGGTCCACATTGGGCGGGCCTGAAACAAACATAATGCCACGACGCTGACCCAGCCGGGACAAACTAGGTCCGCGTTGTGTCTGTTAATACCCAATGACTTCCCCAAGGCCTCCTGGGCATTCACGACTAAGATGAGATTTAAACACCTGGTTTCCTGGGTCTAAACTTAATACTTTATCCACTAGGCTGGGAGAGGCGAACCTTTTCCCTGAGAGGGGTCACTGCATAGAAGTTGGAGGGGGGGGAGGTGATGGTGTTTTAGGGCGCTTTTAAACGAGCCCTCTCCCAAGCGGGAGAGGACTCAACCCGGCGTCTAAACCCCGTGTTCCTCTCTACGACGTGTCCGATGTTCCAAAGAGCATCAGACGCGTCTCAGAGACTATGAGCGCATGTGCATCCTTCTCCGCGTTCAAGGGGGAAGGATCGCCGGGCCGGCCTAATCTGAGGAAGACCCGGCTTCAAAGCAGGCCAGACTTTTAAAGGAGCACAAAGAAAGGCGGCTGATCAAAGGATCTTGTCTCGTTTAAAAGCGCCCTGAGGGGGTGTAAGTAGGAAAGAAGAGGGTCCAGGGCATGGATCTGTACCACCATGAATCTGTTCCCTCTCCTCGTGTGCAGGCCCTCCTCTCTGCTCAGTTGTTAGTGCTTGGGAGTAGGAACTTGCTTCAAGGGCCACATAAACACTGGCTGAGAGCCACATTTGGCTCCCAGGGTCCCCATTTCAAACTGGCTCATTAGTCTCACTGTCACTTCTCTCTGCACATTCTCCAGTTTCTCCTGGCATTGCAGGGAGATTTACCCGTTGCCTGACAATGCACGCAAATGACACGGGGACACGGAGTGGACATTACAACTCTGCAAAGCAAAAGGTGCACGATGCAGACCGGCTAGCGAATGAGAGGATGCTTTCCCAACAGCCACTGGGAAAGGGGGTTCTCTAACCCTAGGGTTGTCACAGAGGCGCCTTTTTCCAGGACACTTATGAAAAATACATGTTGCAGAGCCCTGTAACATGTATTTTTCATAACTGTCCTGGAAAAAGGTGCCTCTGTGGCAATGGCAACCCTGTCTAAACCATGACTGCCTTCCAGGACTGTAGTTGCGGCTGAGTGGAGCCTATCGATCTTACACCACCTGCCCCGTATTGCTCGCCCCCAGCAATAGGGCTGTAGCGGAATATCGCAGCGGTAGCTATTTCCGGCGGAAACAGTGTTTCCGCAATTAGTGGAACGGCGTGGCAGAGGCTTTCATTCCGCTAGTTTCATTCCGCAGTTCCGCTTATTTAATTCCGCTACTTAGTGGAATCGTGGAAACATGACATTTTCGCTACTTCCACAATTCCGCCAGCGCCACAAAATAGCGGAATAGCAGTTTTCTGCCACTTCCGCAATTTTTCTGCAATTTTCCCGCAATTCCGCGATTTGCAGAATTCCGGCGGAATTGGCGGAATGTCTGCAGAAAAGTCGCGGTGTGGCGCGGGCAATTCCGAAATGGCAGAACGGAATCGTGGCGCGGTAACAGCTGCTGCCGCATCAGCCCTACCCAGCAATTCAAGCGGCCTGTGCTTCACTACCCTGAACTATCCGCTGCAGAGCGGCCTTCGAACACACCCCAGAGCCCATGCCATCTGGGGAGCTCTCCTCTGGCCACCTCCCCTATCACGCCGGAGAGCAGCTCCTGGTGGCTAGCCACACGCCCACAGACCGGAGGAGCTGATAGAGGTTCCTGACGCCCAGGCTGGAGACGTTGATAAAACGTATTGAGGGCACATAGGTAGCTGCCCTGGGAGAAGATGTGTCGTGTCATGGGCAGGCTGCTCACAGGGGTCCTGCCGGACTGTATATCCTCTGCAGGCATCAGTTCTGTGTCCCACTCTGAGCCCTTCAGCTCCAGCTGTAGAGATTCAATGGCGTCCAGTGCTGGAGGCCTCTGGTTTAATACTTGGTTATGGACCATGATGGCTGGCTGCCATTGCACAGGGGGCTCACGGATGACTGGAACAGGGGTTCAGGAGAAGAACCCTTTCTTTAGGGGACACTCCATGAAACTAGCTGCTGGCAGTTTTAAAACAAATAAAAGGAAGTACTTTTTCACTCAACACATAATTAACTTATGGAATTTGTTGCCAGAGGACGTTGTCAAGGTCAGTAGTAGAACTGGGTTTAAAAAAGGCCTGGATAAGTTCTTAGAGAGTAGGTCCATTCATGGCTTTTAACCAAGTAGTTTACGGGATGAACTTCTTATTGTCGGGAGCTGGGAGTGAACAAGGAAATGAATTGCCCATTGTGACTGTAGATTTAAACCACCGTAATAATTAATAATCAATAACTAATAATCAATGAATTATTAATTATAAGCTGAGGAAAGCTGTGTTAACTCAGGGGGAGGAGTATGAGGACTTGCCTGGCGCTGATCTAGCAATAATTAATACTTTGATTGTTAGTTACTGCTTATTAATTATTACGGTGGGTTTAAATCTGTGGGAAGGGGCTACGCAGTTGGGCTCAGAGTCTTGTGGTGTTATGCAGAGTGGCATCAGCTGTGTGTGGGGTTCCCCCCTATGCAAATCTTTAAGGAACACTTATGAAAAATACATGTTGCAGGGCCCTAAGACATCAATGCAGGGTCTGCAACACGTATTTTGCCTAAGTGTTCCTTAAAAAGTTGTATAGGGGGCAACCCTAGCTGGATGGAACCCTAAATTAAGAGGCTACCGCTCTAGTCTTAGTTACATCATGCCAAAGGGTGACCTTTACCCGCCAAATGCCAAATCTTTGCAACATACAAGCCCACCTGAAGGTCTGTTTACACCCCAGTGAGGTGTAAAGGGGCCTGGTCGCCAGCTCTTGCAATTTTTGCACTGAGAGTCTTGCAATTTCTACAGTTCCAACTCCTGACCTGCCTGACAAAGGACCCTGCGACTCCCGTCCGAAAGCTTGCGTACCTCCACCAACCGGCCACCAACCGTACCTCCACCAACCGGCGTTGGTCCAGTAAAAGGTATCGCCACACTCTTTTGTCTCTGCTGTCTCTATTTGGGCCCAACATGGAACCACGCTCTTTCTATTGCAATTTTAGGGCTCTTTTAATCATCAGTCTTACAACGAAATGACAAAAACCTAAGCTTTCATTATTACAACAAAACAAAAAATGAAAAAACAAAAAATGTTCTAAGCCCGTTTGTGGAGAAAAGGTTGAAATTATACCTAAAGTGTTTCCTATAGGCTCAGAATGCATATCAACCCCCATACCCATTCCAAAATGGGTTCCCAAAAAGAGATCTTGAATCGATTTTGAGCCAATGTCCTGATTTGGGAGGAGAGGGATGGATCAATTCTTTCACCAATTTGGGTTGGACAAGCCCACAGGCTGAGGCTAGTTTTTTTCCCTTCACCGGACCATGAAGGCAGAGGAAAACAGTACCCTAATTGGGTGAAAACAGACATGCACATAACTCTACTTTAACATTTCTTATGCATGTTGCAGGACTGTATTGGCTCTCCATGCAACCCTGAAACATGCATAAGAAATGTTAAAACTATGTTAAAGCAGAGTTAAGGTGCATGTCTGTTTTTACCCATTGTGAGGGCAGAGGCAAGTGTCTTCTTTTGCACAATGTGGCCTAGTCTCCTCTGCCCCAAAAACTCCCACTTACCTACCGTACCTTCTGTCTTCAGTTCCTCCTGCACAATGACCCAGGCAAACCATGTAGGAAAAGCCATTGGGTTTCAACCTGCCATTCTTCCTTGCTTTAGCCTTTCTGGTGCTTTAGTTTGGGACCCCAATATATTCTTTCACACTGAAGTTCCTGGCTCATGCCATCGCCCTGCCAAGTCCCCCTGGTATAAGGCTGAATCAGCAACAGTAAACTAATCCTTGAGCCAGAGGGTGGTGGAAGCTAGACCTCAAGCCATGCCTAGGCCTTGAGCCACAGTGTAGTGGAAGAGGCCGTGAACCACTGTAGTGGAAGCAAGGCCTTGAGCGAGTCCTAGGCCTTAAGTCAGGCCTGAAGCCAGACAGTAGTGGAAGTTAGGCATTGAGCCATGCCTANGCCGGGCCTGCTAACCCAAATTACTCTGAGGCCAACGGGGTTCCTTTTTCGTTTAAAAATCTATGAAGGCCCAAACAAGGAAAACCTGGAGCTCTGTCGATTGAATTCCCAGTTGCATGACCTTGGGTTGAGCAAGTCACTAGCGATGGGATCCTTCCTCCAGAGCTGATTAATGCTTCCATCAGCACAGGTTTCACTTCAGTTTGGGATTCACATTGGTACCAAGGGCAAGCAATAGTGCACTGCTAAACATCCAGATGACCATGCTGCTGCCCGTCTCTACGGGCCTCCCAACAGTGGGTCATACTAATGGTCCAACCAGTCCAGTATCCTGTTCCTGACAGCAGCCCCCTTTGGTTGCTCCAGACAAGTGACCAACCAACAGGTCAGTAATTGCTGTTTGCTCCCAGTCCCCGACACTCAGAGGTGTCGTTCCCAGACCAACCTGACTGTTTATGGCCCTATCCTCTAAAACCATATCCAGGCCTTTTTGGAACGTCTTGGTCCCACATCTATAAAATGGAAGCAGTGTCCTTGACCTGCTGTTGCTGTCAGAGGAGTGCGAAGGGAAAAGCAGGAAAGATTGTGAGGCATTAGATGCTGTGGCAATGGGGTCGAGAGAACTCCTTTAGATACAATGCACCCTGAGGTTTGTGTCCCTGGTTTATGAGGTTTTCACAGTCCCCTTTTAATCTCCATAGTTTTACCCTCTGTAAACACCAGCATTATGTATGCCTGCATTTTGTTTGCAAGAGGAGGGGGGTGGGGGAGGCCGTGCTTGCCTTATCTACAGGATTAGCTTCTACGGCCGCACCCCAGGAGCGAGTTGGCAGATCTGCCGGCCTCTCATTTCTGCTGAGCCATGTCAGCCTTCCTGCAGCACCACCCCAAAAGGGCTGCTCCCCCTCGATATCTGAGCCCGCAGGGACGGAGAAACGTGACTCGGCAGGAGATAAATTGAGATAAAGATGGCATTCCTGCAGAGTCAGAATTTGGGTGGAACACGTAACAACAATAATTTTGCCGAAGTATTTTTTTTTTATTATAATTTTTTTATTTTTTCAAAATCAAACTTGCAAAATATTTTTTAGCACATTTCTGTTTGAGCGGGGGCAGGGGAGGAGATGGGTGAAAAGTGCCCCCCCCCCCGGACAGCACCCCAGCTGCACTTGTGACTTAATGAACAACTGGAACCAGAGCAGGGTTTGCAACATGGTTCAACCACTCTGGTGCCTCCAGTTCTGGAAAATATTTAACGCTGACGAGAATCTGAACAGCACATCTCATTGGCTTTAAATGCTGCCAATACAGATTAGCTCTTATAGAGGAGTTGATCCGAAAGCACTTTCTAAAGGCGGGAATGGCCTCTTTCCCTCTATTTTAGACAAAGGGGAATTGGGAATGGAAAGGAGATAAGTGACTTGCCCAAGGCGGCCACACAGTGAATATCTGTGGCAGAGACAGGGCTGGACCCTCTAGGCCATTTCTACAGGGCGACTCGAAATAGCCCACTAAGCTCCCCCATTGCCTGCTTTTTAACTGTTGCATTTCTACAAGGTGAACACTTTTTTGGTGAAAGCAGTTTTTTGCTTTAATTTTTGCCAACAAATTGCCACACAGAAAATTAAGTCTTTTTTTTTTTTTTTTTTTTTTAAAACCCAACAAAATACCACCACCCCAAAACCTTTTTTCAACATCCACAAATTTCAGCTGCTTGATTTTACCCACTATTTTCCATTCTTAGGATGGGGAAACACTTTTGAACTTACTCAGTTGAGGGGAGGGGGATGGAGTTGGTTTTTTTTTTGGGGGGGGGTTTGGCAGGGGGAAGATTTGTTGTTTTTTAACCAGTGAGTCTCCCCATTCTCAGAAAAGAAAACGTCAAAGAGACAGATGCTTCCCCGGAGAAATTGCTATTTGGGTGGAAAATCCAATGTGTGGCATTTATCTGTTAATTCGAGGTTCAGGGTTAAACTCTGCCTTTGCCCCGTTGAGCTACACAGAGGCGAGGAGCAGAAGGGTTGCGGAGGGGTAGTCTGTCCCTGAATTGGAGAGGTGTGTTACACAGAGCCCAAGCGAAAGGTATGTGAGTTTGCAACAGCCTAGCCCGTTTCCTGGGTTGTTAACTGACGCTGGAGAGACTCAAGACTTTAGTGGGGGTGCAGCATTTTAGTGGCTGCATGTCACACAGGATTATTAAGGAGCTACTGAGCATGCTTCTTCTCGCATGCCAGAGGAAAGCACGGCTGTCCAGGTGGAAAGAGGAGACCAGTGCTCTGGGGTCCCAGTCTCATGCTCTAGTGTCCACTGAGCACAGCCCTGTTCCCCCTGACTCCCGCCTGCTCTTTCCATTTCCCCCTGCTCTTTCCATTTCAGACAGCGCAACGTCACTATGCAACAGGCCTACAATGTTAACGCAAATCCACAGCTGGGTTTTCCTACCTGTATGGAACAGTGTGAGCGCCCCCCACGTGTCGGCATGAAAACTGCAAGCTCCCAGGGAAGCAGATGCTGCTGTGCTGCTCACACTCTTCTTCTCCTCTTTAGCCGAGCTGCAAAAGGACCTTCCCGCCACTCGTGGTGGGATGGGGTTTGCAGCGGGGGGAGGAGGAGAGATGGGGGCAGCTGCTCGGCCCGGCGCCTGCGCCGTGGTCAGGCTGCCCCTGAGGTTGCAACCCCAAGGTCACAAGCGTGGGGGAGGTGGGCACACCTGGCCACTCAGGAACAGGGGGCAGCTCCCCTGTTTTCGCAGGCCTGGGACCCGTGCGACGGGGCAGGGCAGGCGAGGCTATTTATTTACTTAACCCCTCCCTGCTGGCCCCCATCCGCCATTTCGTGCGGCGGACCGGGCCGTGGAGGAAGCGAACCCCTCCTGCTCCCTCGCACCTGGGCAGCTAGTGATGGGTGCCAGCTTGTGCGGGCTTTCCAGGGCGGCGCTAGTCACCCGTTTCCGGGAGCTGGGAAGGAATGGTTCCCGACTTGCTTGATTGGTCTTAGCCGGGGGGGTGGGGTGTTCACTTTCCCCATAGCATCCGAATGGAGATCCAGCT
This sequence comes from Sphenodon punctatus, assembly GCA_003113815.1. NCBI lineage: Eukaryota > Metazoa > Chordata > Lepidosauria > Sphenodontia > Sphenodontidae > Sphenodon > Sphenodon punctatus. The sequence goes on along the minus strand of QEPC01006909.1, from coordinate 669,452 downwards.
TGCATTGAGCCAGGTGGTGTTGGGATTTGTATTGGTTCACTGCAAGAGCAAGGTCCTGACTAGCAACCCTAGACAGTCTGCACTAGGGGGCAGTAGAGCAAGGCAGGCATCCTGCGGGATGAGACATTGAGTCGTGGTTACGTCAGGCTTGTCCGGCTGGGGGCACTACGGCTTAGAGTCTGGGGACAGGGGAGGCACTGGTCACTGGACCCGAGTCTTAGCTAGGGGTTGGGCCTCTCCTAGTGGTGCTGCTTCCCCCCCCCCTTCTCGACCCCAATGGTTTGGTTGGAGCCAGTTGCCGATCAAGGGCTGAATGGTAGAGCCCTGCCATTCTGTAAAGCCATCCGCGGTGCTGAGGGCAAGCACAGCAAATGGCAGGCTCGGTTCCGGAGGTCAGGCCCTGAGGAAGCTCAGGGCCCAGAAGATGGGCATCAAGAGCAAGTTGGAGGGAGGGCCTGAGTTCTCCGGGATGCTCGACGGTGATCTGGGATGACGGAAGCATGTCGGATCATTAGTAAAGCTGGGGCCCACGTTTAACCCAAAGAACCAGCGTCTGACCTCTTCTTCTGACCTTCCATCTACAATGGAGTGGCAGCAGGGTGGGTTTAGGCTGAGTGTTTCTGGAAAGCCTTATGACTGTGAAAATAGCAGCACCAGGTGCATTGCTGGCGCTATATAAATAATATTAATATTTATTTATTTCTATAGTGTAGAGAAAGGTTTTGCCGTTTTGGTCACAAATATAAGCAACAGATACAAAGTAGTAAAGCAAGCAATAACTTTTATTGGATCAACTGCAGTTGGTCCAATAAAAGATATCGCTTTTACTACTTTGGGTGTTTCAGACGTGATGTTGGGCGCGGATTGATCGGCCAGTGTCACGTTTGAAAATGGCTGCCAGATGTTACCGTGCTCTGGCTCCCGGCGGTGGTGGAGTTTAGCCCAGGAAATCCCCAAGTGACAGCGCAGGCTAAGCTTCACCACCGTCGGGAGCCCTAGACTAAAGTGGAATATCGTGTCTGCGAGCCCACTTTACTCTCCCCGGTCAGGAGTGACGGAGGGGGTCGGACGCCATGACAGTCATTATTGGCAGCTGCTGGGGGGAGGGGCACTGCATGCAGCGCAGGGGTGGAGATGTGTGGACTGTTTTTCTGGCGGTCCGGCAAATCCTGACCACGGTCCGGAGAGGTCGATGGTGGAGGAGGCAGCCCGTCACATCTAAAAGCAGCTGTTGTCTCTATTGCCTTGATTTAATTTTTAAAACTTATACCTCGCTCTTCCCCAAAGGTTGAGGGCGGCTTTACAGAACTTCATGCTTCCCCTTTGTCTGCCCCACCCCCTCCCCATTACACCACTGCTGCATTGCTGGGTCAGTCAGCAGCGTCCTGGCTTACCAATCAACCCCGCCACAGCCCCTAAAACTCGGCCTCTGCCTGCCCAAGAGATCCTCCAGCTCTGCATTTGAATGGCAGCAGCAGCCCAGCCACGCACCCAGAGATGAGCAGGGAGGGACTCCGCCTTACAGGGCTTTCCCCCTTCCCCGTTTCACTTAACCCCTTAGCTAGTTTCTTCTTTTTCTCGCCGGATAACACCACGCTCAGGAACTGGGTATGGGAGGTAGGGATGTGCGGATGCAGTTCGGAGTTCGGACCAAACTCGGTCTGTTTGGACGTCCGAATCGAACGTCTGAACCGAACTCGAAAACGGCCAAACAGTTCGGTCATGTTCGGATGAGTTCGGGGGCGGGAAAAACGTGACTTTGGGTGGGAAAAACATGACTGGAAGGGGGAGGCAGCTGAGGAGCAGACTTCCTGGCACCAGGGGTGGAGACCAGGGGTTGTTTCAGGGCCAAATGATACCGATACTGAAAAAAATATTTGAATTCAGTATCGTTATCGATAGCGCTATTTTCGGATGTTCGGCCGAGTTCAGCCGAACGGAACTCTGCCAAACCGAACAGCTGAACCCAAACTCGGGTTTCGAACCAAACGACAGAACGTCCGAACATCCGAACCGTGTTCTGTTCGCACATCCCTAATGGGAGGCATCTCAGTGCAGCCTGTAATCGACACCCCTTTTATTGCTAATTTTAGTGGAGGAGTATAGTCCCCTTTTCACACACACACACACACACACACACACACACACACACACACCTCTCTGACCCAAACAGTTTACAGTTAAAGGCTACAATCCTGAACTGCTCTAGCCACGAGCAGTCTCATTGCTGCCAATGCAACACCCCCAGGGGAGTGCAGTATGTTCAGGATTGGGAATTCAGTACAGGAGAAGCGACCTCAGCCAGATACGACACACACGGACAAGAAGGGGAATGTAAGGAATCTATGAAACTGCACAATGGTTTTCTCTTTGAACAGTCGGAACACCGTCTAGTGGCAGAATGAACGCAGCAAGCGCAGGCAAAGGCAGAAACCACCCCAGAGTCTCTCTCTCTCTCTCTCTCTCTCTCTCAGTTCCTACAGCTGCACAATGGGGATAGTAAACCCCCTGCCCTGCCCTGCCCTGCCCTGCTCTGCTGTGAAGAGGAATGATGATTGATTGATTGATTAATTGATGATGACTATGCTAGCAATATGCCTGGCACCGAACAGTGATGATCAGAGACAGGCCCCTGCCCTGAGAGGCTTACACTATAGGAGAGACAAGGGGAGGGCACATTAAGATGTTGCAGGGGTAGGTGCTTAGCTTCATTAGGGGGGAGGTGGGGAGCCCCCGAAGGATGGGGCCGTGTAAGGAGCAACATCAAGGTCGGAGCAAACTGTGGGGACGAGGAGTTAGGGAAGGACTGAGGGGAGGGAGGTTTACAGGAGGGATTTGAAGGGAGGGAGGGAGCAGAGAGTATGTTTTCAGGCGGAAGCTCCAGGCCTAAGGGGCAGCATCGGAGAAGGGGTGAATATGGTTCAGGGAAGAAGAGACTCAGCCAAATACAAAGGTCTCACATGGCCTCTAGGGAATGCTCGGACTCCGGCTTTGGCGAAACACTCAGGCAGGGGGTGGGGAAGCTTTTCCCTCCCAGGGATCACTTTGAAAATGAGCTCCAGCTCCACGGGCCACGTAGAAGTTGGGGGAAGGAGAGTACGTAAAGGCCGTACTCGGGAAGGGGAGGGTCCAGCTCATGGATCCGTGCCGTGGAACTGTCCCCTCTCCTTGTGTGCCCGCCCTCCTCTCTGCTCCCTTCTCCTGAGCTCAGTCTCTCGGTGCTTGGGGGTGGGAGCTGGAGCCCGGGTCCAGATCCAGCAGCTGGAAAGGGGCCACATAAAAACTAGCCACGGGCTGCATTTGGCCCCCGGGCCTTAGACTCCCCATTCCTCCTCGAGGGTGAGGGAGCTCTAAAGCTGGGGAGCAGCCACTGAGAACCCCTCTCTGCATGCCGTTGCCATGGGGGCTTGGCACAGTGATGGTTCTTGCAAGATGGCATCCCCGCTGACCTTAGAGAGGGCAGTGGAACCTGAGGGAGGAGACGGTCTCTTAAATATGTAGGGTCCTCCAGGCCTAATTCTGCCTGGAATGTTATTGGCAGCCAGTGCAGACTATGGAGAACTGGTGTAATGTGCTCCCGGCGACTCACCCCTATCAGGAGAGGAGTTGCTGTGTTCTGCCCTAGCTGCACCCTCCAAACAGTCTTTAAGGGTAGCCTCATGTAGAGCCTCAGAGTAAGGAGAGGGTTCCAAAGAACGAGGGGCAGCCCCTAATCTCACACCCCTGCTCACAGTCCAAACACAGAGGCGCTCTGCTTCTGGCAGAACAGATCAAGCACTCGCACCCGGATATCTCTGGTCTTCACGCCGTAGACAATGGGGTTGAGAGTGGGGGGCACCAGGAGGTAGAGATTGGCCAGGATGATATGGACGTGGTGAGGGACGTTGGGACCGAAGCGGTGGGTGAAGAAGGAGAAGAAAGCCAAGGTGTAGAAGACGGCAAAGATGCAGACGTGGGCTCCGCAGGTCCCAAAGGCTTTGAGCCGGACGTCTCTGGACGGGAACTGGAACACAGTCCTGAGGATAAGGACGTAGGACAACACAATGAAGATGGCATCCAGACCTGTGCTGAAGGAGGCAGCTGTTAGGCCGTAGATGCTGTTGATGGTGATGTCGGCACAGGCCAGCTTGGCGATACCCATGTTCTCACAGTAGGTGTGGTGGATCACATTCGTCCTACAGTATGGGAGCCTCAAGAGGAGAACGCCAGGCATCACGAAACAGACGCTCCAGACCACCAACCCCACTCCAATTTTCCCTATCACCGAGATGGTCAAGACAGTTGTATAACTCAGGGGTTCGCAGATAGCGATGTAACGATCAAAGGCCATGGCCAACAAGATGACTGACTCTGAGAGGAAGAGAGCATGGACGAAAAACATCTGCAGCCTTCATAGGAGATCTCCTCGGCGTCCCACCAGAAAATGGCCAATGTCTTGGGAATGATGACCAGGCACAGGATGACGTCATTGAGGGCTAGCATGGCCAAGAAGAGGTACATGGGCTCATGGAGGCTCTCTGCCTTTACCACCACCACGATGACCGCAGAGTTCCCCATGAGTGCCACGAGGAACATAGTGCAGAAAGGGATAGAGATCCAGCCATGTGTGGCCTCCAGCCCTGGGATGCCCGTCAGCAGGAAGGTGGATGGGTTGAAGTAGGAGAAATTGAAAACCGGCATGACAATCTGGTAATGACTCCTCCAAATCCTACAAGTATATGTAAAAAGAACAGAGGGCAAGTGGTTAATAGGGTTCCGGCTGATCCCTTATTTCATAGTCCCACAGCTCGATGGAACATTATAGATGCCCCTTATTACAGGCCCGACAGCTCCATAGAACACAAATGAAGCTCCCTAATTTCAGAGCCCACAGCACCATGGAAAATAGTAGGTGTCCCATATGTCAGAGCCCTGAGCATCTTAGAACATCATCGATCTCTGTTATGTATAAATAAATAAAATGAAAATTCAACTGGGGCTGCTTTTACACACTATTCTCCTTTTATGCAGAGAGATCTCGCAGCCTTGCAAGAGTCACATCTGGTGGGTCTTACAAGGCTGCGAGATCTCGCTGCATAAAAGGGGAATAGTGCATTCCCACATTACAAAACTCCAGCATTTATAACACCCGGTATTATCTCGAGCACTTCTAAGAACCCATTTTTGTCCTTTGTAAAAGCAGCCTGAAATAAAAGTAAAGTTCTGCATTTAGAGAAAAACAAACAAACTTACAAGTCTAGGATGGGGGATCCCTGGCTCGGCAGCAGCCCAGGTGAGAAGGAGCTAGGGGTTGGGGTCAATCACAAACTGAACAGGAGTCAGGATAGGAATGGGATGCGGCTGCAAAACAAAAGCCAGTGCAATTCTAGGCTGCATCAAGAGAAACGTTGTCTCCAAGTCAGCGGAGATAATAGTTCCCCTCTGTTCTGCACTGGGCAGACCTCACCTGCAGTGCAGTGTCCAGTTCTGGGGGAGCTCATTTTAAAAAGGACATTGACGGATTGGAGCAGGATCAAAGGAGGGCAATAAAGATGATAAAAGGACTGGAAATCAAGTTTTAGGAGGAAAGGCTGAAGGCAGGGCCGTGCGCTCGGGTTTCGGTAAAACACAAATAAACCAGGGAAAGCCATTTTCGGGTTATTCAAAAGAAGAATACTAGGTCTGTGTATTCAGGTTTCAAGTGAACGCAACATTCGCCCAAAATTTAAAATCCTCATAGACTCTGTGAGTGGGGGAAGCGGATTGTGCAAATCATAAGAAGTGACCGGGAGTGCTGGGGAGCCCAGGTTCACACACACAGTGGCACACTCATACACAAAAACATCACTCGCACAGACACACACACCGGCACACACAAACATACACACTCACACACAGACTGACCCACCTGCACACACATACACGAAACAAACACACACTCACGCAGACACACACACCCCTGTACACACACAAACACACTTGCACACATACACACACACTTGTACAGACATACACAAAAACATACACACACACTCGCACAGACATCCGCCCACATCCCCGCCCACACCCCCAAACATACACACGAGCACACACACACACACACACACACACACACACACACACACACAAAGCAAGCACATGTATACAAACATACATGCAGAGTCATATTTTTTATTTATTTATTTATACAAAATTTGTACCCCACCCCTCCTGCCCACAGGGCAGCCCGGGGCGGCAAACAACAACTACAAAAACAAATAAAACAATAAAACATTAAAAACAATTAAAAATTCCATATTATGTAGGGAAAAACAAAACAAAACACTCCCTTCCCCAACCCCACCCATCCAACCCCTACCCCTCACCAAAGGCCTGTCGGAACAGCCAGGTCTTACATAATCGTCAAAATGACAGGAGAGCGGGAGCCAACTGAGCCTCCTCCAGGAGTGAATTCCACAGCACAGGGGCAGCCACCAAAAAAGATCTAACATCGGTGGCCACCTGCCTCGCCCGGGGAACCTCCAAAAAGGCTCCCACGGACGATTTCAGGGGTCGCACGGGCACATGGGGAGTGAGGCGGTCCTGCAGGTAAGTAGGGCCCAGGCCGTGAAGGGCTTTAAAGGTTAAAACCAGCACCTTGAACCTGACCCGGTGCTTTATAGGCAGCCAGTGCAGAGCCCGGAGCACAGGTGACATGTGCTCCCTGCGGCCGGCCCCAGTAAGGAGACAGGCTGCAGAATTCTGCACCAGCTGCAGCCTCCAGACCAGTTTCTCGGGCAGCCCCACGTAAAGCGTGTTGCAGTAATTCAGCCTCGAGGTGATGAAGGCGTGGATGACAGTGGCGAGGTCAGAGTCTGAGAGATACGGCCGAAGCCGCCGGACAAGATGTAACTGCCGAAACGCACTCCCTGCCCCAGCCACAACCTGAGATTCCAAGCTGAGCTGTGAAGTGAGCAGCACACCCAGACTCTGCACTTGAGAGACCATGGGAGGGCGAACCCCCCCAACAAGAGGAGATTCAACCACCCTTAGGCCCCCAAGCCCTCACCCACCACCATCATCAACTCCGTCTTGTCAGGATTCAGTTGCAGATGGCTCAACCTCATCCAAGCCTCCACAGCCAACAGGCACTGGGAAAATAGGGAGACTGCATGACCTGGGTTGATGGAAAAAGAGAGGTAGAGCTGAGTGTCATCAGCATACTGATGACACTGCATGCCCTGAAACCTTCTCACGATCTTCCCTAGCGGCTGCATATAGATGTTAAACAAGAGGGGGGACAGAATGGCACCCCGGGGGGCTCCACACGTGAGGTCCTGGGGGGAAGACTTACACTCCCCTAAGACCACCTGGTGAGTTCTCTCAGCCAGGAATGAACGAAACCAGTCAAAGACCATCCCACCAATCCCGGCACGGCCCCGCAGGTGAGTCACCAACACCTCATGGTCGACTGTGTTGAATGCAGACGAAAGGTCTAGCAGGACCAATAAGGTCTGACGACCCTGGTTCAACGCCAGACGGAGATTGTCAACCAAGGTTACCAATGCAGTCTCCGTACCGTACCCAGGCCTAAACCCAAACTGAGAGGGGTCAAGGAAACCGTTGTGGTCCAGATGTTCCTGGAGCTGCCGTGCCACACAGTGGCGGCTCCCCACCAGGAAGTTTGGGGCGCTGCCCCCCATGTGCTGCGGGGGGACCCCCCGGGGCCGCCATTTAAAAAAAATGGGTCCTGGGGCTAGAGTGGCAGCTTCTAGATATTGGCCACAGCCCCCCTGCCTGTAACTTGGTTCCAGAACCCTGAAGGTGTGTCCTGGAGCTGGAGTGTTTGTTTCTTGGTGCAGTGGAATGACATCACCTCTGTGCAAGGAATGATGGCCCAACCCATGACGGTGGGTCTTGGGGATGGAGTGGTTGTTTCTTTTCTATATATCTATCTATCTCTACACTAAATCTAACTGCTATTAACTATTCTAAAACCTATTGAACTAAATGGAATATCCTAATAATTAACTATAAAGGCCTTGTCCTACAAACACACTATATCTCTATCTCTATAACTAAGCTACCTACTATGTATATCTATCTAGTAACTATCTAATAACTATCTATCTATACAATATTACACAGGGGGAAACACAAAGAACACAGGGAGGGTACAAAACTGAAATGTAAATCAATCTAATAATAATCCTACTCTAAATAAATCCCAAACTTTAAAACAGGGGAAGGGAATCAGGGATGGAATAAGAGGGAGAGTGAAAGGATTCAAAGGAGGGGGGAGGGAGGGAGGAAGGAAGATTGAACACAGGGACAACAGGGTGGGGTAAAAACAAAAAATAACACCTACATTTATCTAATATAATCTAAATAAATGATAATATAGAGGCAAATGGGTTGGATGGGTGAAATAGGAGGAGGATGGCAATGGATTAGGAATAGGAAGGAACAAAAACTGCTGGGAGAGAGGGAGCCTTCTAAAACTCCTGCTGTTCAGGAACAGTGACTAGCTCAGAAGGTGTTGGGAAGGGGGGAGGCAATCAGTTTTGTTTCTTGCTGCGCCCATCTCACCACAAGCCCCATTGGCTCCGTGCAGCCTAGCCCGTGGCCTATTGCAGACTGCAAAGCCAGTGGTCTGAGGCGAAAAGGGATGGTGATTTTGCAGGCTGGCTGCTACTCCAAGCCTCTCCACCCCTGGTGCCTGGAATTCTGCTCCTCAGCTGACTCCCCCTCCCTGTCATGTTTTGCCTTCCAGTGACACGTTTTTACCACCTGAACTCACCCGAATGCGATTCGAACTGACCGAACTGTTCGGTCATTTCGACATTTGGAATCTAGTTTGGTTTGGTCAGTTCGGGTTCGGTCATCCGAACAGACCGAGTTCGGGCCGAACTTCAAACGTCCGAACCGCGTTCATCCATCCCTAATTCCAGAACCAATCCGGGTTCATAAGTCTCCGGGAGCAGACCAATCTAATAGGTCCTGCACCCCGCTGGGGGCTGACATGCGCCAGGATGCATGCCTTAAGGAGGTAATGGTCAGACCATGACAAAGGCTCCACCCCCCATAACTCCTACTAACTGACCCCCCGCCTCAAGGCCGGTGCAGAAACATGCACACCCATGCACTGTCTATGACCCGACCTCAGTCCAGGCCTGGAATCTCCGCCCCCAAGTCTATCTTGTCAGGGCAGTTTTATCTGTGGTTTCAGTGCATATCTACCCCCCATTCCACAGCCGGTACCCACAACCCAAAGGGGAGAAAATGGGGGAGGGGGGTTACCTGCATATCCCGGGAGGTGTAAAGACCCTGTAGGGTGATATCCTCACAGGATGTGAAGCGGGGCAAGGACTGTCCCGTGCCGAGCATAATTCGCCTAGATCGGAGGTGGGGAACCGCAGGCCCGGGATTCAAATGTGGCTCCCGGCTAGTTTTCATTGGGTCTCTAGATCTGAACCCTGGATTAAGTTCCTGCCCCCAAGCACTGAAAGACGAGCTCAGGGGAAGGGAGCAGAAAGGAGGGTGTGCCCACAAGGAGAGGGGACTGATCCATGGCACAGATCCATGATCTGGAGCCCCCTCCCAGAGCGCACCCCCACCTTCAACTTCTATGTGACCCTCGGAGTGTGCCCTAATTTTCAAAGTTGCCTTTGCGGTGAGAAAAGGTTCTCCAGCCCAGGCTGAGATAGAATGTGGAAGGAACTATTCCCAGGTCCCACAGAAACTCCTTGGATAGCCCTGGGCACGTCCGCCCCTCTGACTCTTCCACCCCCATCTGTAAACAAGGATTGTTGCAGGAACACGAGGCAGGTGGGACAGGAGACAGACTAAAATGTGATTTATTGCCTACGCTAGGGGCGGCAAATGGAACGTGTGCCTCAAATCTCATTTCACCTGCTCCTCCGGTCCCTCCCGCTGTGCGTTCTGATGCTCACCTAAGCAGCAGACCCATCCCTGCCAGCAGCCAACTTACCCCATGTACTGTGTCCTCTGGAGGAAGGCTGTCAGGACAGAGGACTTACTGTCTGTGTGCGGTGGGGCTCTAGAGCTCGCAGGTGGGGCTCTGGAGCTCTGGAGCTTGCTGCCTGCAAGTCAGAGCCCCCCTCTCCCAGCAGAGCCCAGCCAGCTCAGATGAAAGCTCTGCAAGAGTCAGAGCTTTGCAGACAGAGACAGGTGCTAGAGAACACGGTAGAGAGGGGTGTGAATTATCTACCGCACAATCCCCCTCGGGTCTTTTCAGGACTGCTGGGAATCTGTCCCCTGAGCTCTGTCGATGGAAAATCAACAGCTGCCTGGTATCCGCAACAAATTATCTCTCTCCCTGGGTGAAATGAAATTAAACTAGATGATAGTCCATATTCACCTTCAGCAGGCGTGTTCCCGCGTGACCTTCTATTAGGCATTTGCCACATGGTGACCACAGAGCCGCCACTCACGGCAGAGTCCAGGGACATTGCGGGCCCATCGTGCGGGCCAACCACCTGTCAACGTCTCATCAGTTAGATCTGCCGGTCGCCTCGCCAGCACCACAGAGTCCCTTAGCCCACTTTGGGTAAGGCTGCTACATGCTCCGCCCCAGACTTTTTCTGAGGATGGAGGGCATGGCAGCCATCTGCCTGCCACGCTGTGGGGGTGAACATCTGGCAGCCACCGGGCAGACGGTGCTCTGCATTGTGCGGTAAGGCTGCCTGAGGTGGGGTAATGCTGCCGAAACCACGGGAACGGCTCGTGTGGCTTCACTCTAGGGTTCTCGAAGATAGGTCTTTTGTCAATGTTTCCAGCAGCTTGGGGCTAGCCAATCAGGGGGACTGGGGAGAGCTCTGGGAAAGGCTTTAGAACCCCCCAGAACTGCCTTGCAGCTTTTGTTTGTTGCTAGCTCTGTGAACATAACGCCTAGCAGGTCCCCTCTGAGCCCCTGTGCTTCAATCCCTGGTTTCACTCACTCACTCACTCTTAGTCTTTTTCTTTTCCACTGCCACTTGCCCATGTTCAGAGACATGGTGGGGAAACTCCGAAAGGGGTCTTGGTGGCCAAACTCACCAGTAGCTCTGAACGTGGGCGTGGGTGGATTGAGCATCATCAGGCACAGCCCTTGGCAATTTCTCTGACAGATGACAGGGGGACTCAAAATCCAGCCCTGTCATCCGTCGGTGAAATTGCCGTGGGACGCACCTGATGACACTTTTCCCCCCGTGCCCACATTCAGAGCTACTGGGGAATTTGGCCACCAGGAGCCCACCCATGAGTTTCCCTGTCGTATCTCTGAACATGGGCAAGTGACCTGTGTTTCTTACTTAGGGTGTCTTTAGACATAACGTCAACGTGTGTCTGAATGTATGTTTTGACCTTGATACAAACCCTGGTTTGGCCCTATGTTCACCATGTGGCGCTGTTTAGACACACAGCCCTTCTTTATTTATTTATTTATTTATTTGCATTTCTGTCCGCCCCCTCATGCCCATGGCATCCCGGGGCGGCTTACAATACAATCTTGGGGCAAATTAGGGTTTTGCTCACCACCCGATCTCAGCACACAAGTGCTGCTGCCTCGTTCCCCATGTTGTACCTGCTAATATGCCATATTATTAGACACAATGTTGGCCACATGTTCAGCTGGAACACGCAAATTGTCCCTGCAATGCAATGGTGGTGTTCACATCATGTGTTCAACGGGTGGCCAAATTTGTGTTGGGGTATGACCAAAAAACAGAAACAAAATACCAAAAGCTTCAAAATGGAGATCTGACAAAACAGGAGCGGATAGTGGCTATTCTCTCTCTTGTTATAACCAGGATGAATTGCACTATTTAGTTAACAATCTACTTCCTCCCCGTCCATTTCAGTTCATTCAGTCATTGTTCCTTTTACTGTGTGCCCAACGCTGAAAATGATGGAACACAGAATCGTAGAGTTGGAAGGATCCTTGACGGCCATCTAGTTCCACTCAGTTTGGAAAAGCACTAACATGGTAGCACAGTCTATGGAACGGACTGGTAAAATAGAAAGTCAGTAGCTCGGCAGTGGTAATACCCAATATTTCAGGTATTCGGTGACCCATCTCAGTATGCAAATATTGATCAGGTAACTGATTGATCAGCTACCCAAAATTGTGGCTGTTACCCACAAGTACCAAATTTGCTATACCTGTTTCAACACTGAGGTCTGGCTGTTCATTCCTACTGTGTTCTGTCTCTTTAAACCGTTTTCAATCCATGAAGTAAATTTACCTTCTTGCCCTATTGTTATGCAGGGCGCAATCCTTCACCCATTAAAATCATTGGCTCAGCTCCTGTTGACTTGAATGGATGGGAGGATTGTCCTTAGTCCTCTTCCCTGCTTCATGAAAGTGACTTTTTGGTGGCTCTGTCAAATCTGCTCATTGGTAAGAGGAGAGATTGTGATGTCACTGACAGGTTGGCTCCAAACAGACAAAGTTCTAAGTTTTTACTTCTCACTCTGTTGGCAGTTGACTGCAGAGAATGTCTTGTGTTTAGCTGAGATGTAATTTTGAACTCCATGATGCCAGGTAAGTGACTCTGGAGGAAATTTTCTATTCCCTGATCCTTCTGTAAAACCTGTCAATGGTCACACAGCTGGAGTGTTGTGCCCACAGCATCCCGTGCGGACCCGGATTGTCTGATGGGTTCCGTTATTTGCCTTTACCGGTTGTCATCTCTCATCTCGTACCCAGATTGTAAGGTGGTTGGGGCACGGAATGGTTTAGGAGTGTGTATTTCTACAGTGTCTGCCTTGTACAGCGAGGTCCTGCCTTGTGACCTGGAGGTCCTCGGAACTACCACTAAGCTATAATATACCAACCTCTGACCTTTTTAATCAAGTTGCATAATAGCACTAAAATCTGGCCATTCCATACTGCTCCTGCTGCCAAAAAACTAGATCATGGACTAGAGATCTTTTGCCTTGACTACTGCAGCCTCCTGCTTACTGGTGTTCCCTGTCTCCTTCTCACTTCTGTTCAACACTCTGCTGCCAAGGTCATACACACCTTCCCCCCCCTCCCCCCGCTTTGATCATGCTCCCCCTCCACTGACTCACTCTTTCTCCTTCGCTTCCAGCACAAACTCCTTGTCATCCGCTTCAAGGCTTTTAGCTCCCTTCCGTATCACACATACATTCTGCTCCTTCCCTTTTGACCTTCAAATTCCTCCTAAAAAACAGCCTCTTCAGTCAGACCTTTCCCCGTTTAGATTGCTCAGTTGTGCCTGTGCTTTCCACTGTCTTATCCTGTAGGATCCCCCTTCTGGCTTTTTAACCAATTCCATGGAAGGCAAATTCCATAATAAGAACATAAGTGCCAGACTGAGTCAGACCAATGGTCCATCTAGCCCAGCATCCTGTCTCTGACAGTGGCCAATCACGGTGGCTTGGGAGAAGCACCCAACAGGTCACAATGGGGGATCCATTCCCTGTTGTTTTCCCCCAGCTCCCGTCATGTTCCCTGATCCTGTCTGGCTAATAGCTGCTAATGGACCTATCTTCCAGAAACTTGTCCAAACCTCTTTTAAACTCAGCTATAGTACTGGCCCTTACCACAGCCTCTGGCAGTAGATTCCACAACCCAATTATACGCTGAGTGAAAAAATATTTTCTTTTATTTGTTTTAAACTTGCCACCCATGAGTTTCATGGAGTGTCCCCTAGTTCTAGTACTAGCTGAGAGGGTAAATAACTGCTCCTTGTTTATTAGTTCCACACCACTCATGATTTTATAGACCTCTATCATATCTCCTCTCAGTCGTCTCTTCTCCAAACTGAAGAGCCCCAACCTACCAAGCCTCTCCTCATACGGGAGCCCTTCCATGCCCTTGATCATTTTTGTTGCCCTTCTCTGTACCTTTTCTAGTTCAGCTATGTCTTTTTTGAGATGGGGCGACCAGAACTGCACACAATATTCGAGGTGCGGTCGCACCATTGATTTGTATAGAGGCATTATGACATCCTCAGTTTTATTCTCTATCCCCTTCCGAATAATTCCTAACATTCTGTTTGCTTTTTTGACTGCTGCTGCGCACTGCGCTGTGGATTTCATTGTATTGTCCACAACCACCCCCAGATCCTTTTCCTGAGTGGTAACTCCTAGCTTAGTACCCAGCATTGTGTACGCATAGTTTGGATTATTTTTCCCTACGTGCATCACTTTGCACTTGTCCACATTAAATCTCATTTGCCATTTAGATGCCCAGGCACCCAGTGTCGTAAGATCCCGTTGCAGTTCCTCACAGTCTGCTCGTGTTTTAACTACCTTGAATAACTTGGTGTCGTCTGCAAATTTGATCACCTCACTCTTAACACCCTTTTCCAAATCATTAATGAATACATTAAACAGCACCGGTCCCAATACAGATCCCTGAGGCACACCACTTTTTACATCTCTCCATTGTGAAAACTGACCATTTAGTCCTACCCTTTGCTTTCTATCTTTCAACCAGTTTCTGATCCATAGTAAGACACTACCTCCTATCCCATGACTTTTTAATTTTCTCAAGAGTCTCTCATGAGGGACCTTATCAAATGCTTTCTGGAAATCCAGGTACACTATATCTACTGGGTCTCCCTTGTCCACATGCTTATTTACACCCTCAAAGAATTCCAACAGGTTAGTGAGGCATGACTTACCTTTACTAAATCCGTGTTGACTCTTCCCCATTAAGCCATGTTTGTCAACATGCCCTGTAATTCTGTCCTTAATGATGGTTTCCACCATTTTGCCCGGCACAGACGTCAAGCTTACTGGTCTGTAGTTTCCAGGATCGCCTCTGGATCCCTTTTTAAATATCGGGGTTACATTTGCCACCCTCCAGTCCTCGGGTACAGTGGCAGATTTTAGTGACAGGTTACAAATTACTAACAGTAGGTCTGCGATTTCATATTTGAGTTCCTTCAGAACTCTGGGGTGAATGCCATCTGGCCCTGGTGACTTGTTAGTATTCAGTTTGTCAATTTGCCCTAGAACATCCTCCAACGTCACATTGATTTGTAACAGCTCTTCCAATTCCTCGCCCACAAAGCAAGGATCCGGCGTGGGTACCTCCCCCAAATCCTCCGCAGTGAAGACCGACGCAAAGAACTCATTCAGCTTCTCTGCAATGTCCTTATCCTCCCTGAGCACCCCTTTTACTCCCTTGTCATCTAATGGCCCAACTGACTCCCTAGCAGGCTTCTTGCTTCTGATGTATTTGAAAAAGTTTTTGTTGCTTGTTTTTGCCTCTTTAGCAAGCCTCCCTTCAAAATCTCTCTTGGCCTGCCTTATTAGCACTTTACATTTATGTTGCCAGTGTTTATGCTCTTTTGTATTATTTTCATTGGGACTAGCCTTCCATTTCTTAAAGGACGCCTTTTTGGCTCTTAATAGCCTCCTTCACCTCCCCATTTAACCACAGTGGAAGAAGTTTGGTCTTCCTGCTTCCTTTTTTAACTTGCGGGATGCCTTTAATCTGGGCTTCCAGAAGGGTGCTTTTAAAGAGCCTCCACGTCTCTTGCAAACTTGTAGCCCTTGCAACTGGGCTTTTTAGTTTCTTTTAAACTAGTTTCCTCATTTTGTCATAGTCTCCCTTTTTAAAGTTAAATGCTACTGCTGTACTTTATCTTTCTCCCTACAGAAATTGTCAAATGTGATCATATTATGATCGCTGTTGCCTAGTGGGTCCGCCACAGTTACTCCTTGCACCAGGTCCTGTGTGCTGCTCAGGAGAGGACTAGATCTAGAATAGCTCCTCCTCCTCGTTGCTTCCAGAACCAGCTGTTCTAGGAAACAGTCATTTAGGGCATCCAGAAATTTGACCTCCACGTCCCGCCCCGAGGAAACATCCCCCCCATCAATATTAGGGTAATTGAAGTCACCCATTATTATTATGTTGCTGACTTTAGTAGCCTGTCTAATCTCTTTTAGCATTGCTTTATCAGTTTCTCCGTCCTGGTCAGGAGGACAATAGTATAGCCCTACTGCCATACTCTCCCCTTTGTACCTGAAGTTTCTATCCATAAAGATTTTAGGGAACAGTTTGCATCCGATTCCTTTAAAATTTGAATTGTACTTGACTCAATATTGTCTCTTACATATAGAGCCACCCCACCACCAACTCTATCTACTCTGTTCTGATATATTTTTTACCCTGGTATTAGTGTTCCACTGTTTATCCTCGTTCCACCATGTCTCCGTGATGCCTATAATGTCTAGACCTTCATTTAGCGCCATACACTAATTCTCCCATCTTACTTTTGAGGCTTCTAGCATTTGCATATATACATTTATGTGTATTTTTATTCTTCTTACTGTGCACATTTAGGGGACTGTGTCAGGCACCCTGGAATAATTGTTGTTCTGTTCTCCAGCTAATTCCACCTGAAGTCCCTTAAGTTTTTTCTCTTCCTCAGTCTTAAGCAACTCTAAATCCCCTAAGTTAACATCATCCTGCATAGATGCCACAGTCCGAACTGTGCACTCCACAATGCCTGTTGGCTTTTCCCCCAGGAAAGGATGCCCAACAAATTCTTGGACTGCGATGGTTACCTCTTTCAGAAGGTTGGAAAAGGAAACGGGCTTCAGCTATTTTGGATTTGGTCCTGACCAATAGGGCAGAATTGGTGAATGATATGAAGGGGAACCTATTTTGCGGGGACAGAAATAACCACGTATTAATTAGTTAATGATCCGAAGATAACGCGTGGGGAGACAGCCTAACAAAGATCTTGGACTTCAAAAAAGCCAGTTTTAATAAGTTAAAATAAATGTGGGGGGGAGGGAGGGGGAAGAGATCCCATGGTTGGATCATCCAGAAGGGATGGGTGTCTAAGAAGATTGGGCCTTTCTAGAGAAATACTGAAGGAACAATTTCAAAGGATTGCAACGAAAAAGTTAAATAGGGGACATTTAAAGAAGCCATTGGGTCTAGAAAGCCAGTCTTACGAAGAAAGGTTGAAGGAACTGGGTATGTTTAGCCTAGCAAAGCGAAGACTAAGGCCGTTTTTAGACAAGCACGGCGGCGCCCGCGCTTGTTTCCAAAAAAGCCGGCAGCCCATTCCACACGAGACGCTGCCGCCGAATACGCGCATGTGCGGCCCGACGCGCATCCATTTCCGGCCGCGTCTGACCAGCCTCGATCGCCGACCCGGTCAGTTCGCGCACGGAAATGGATGCGCGTCGGCCGCGCATGCGCGTATTCGGCGGCAGCGTCTCGTGTAGAACGGGCTGCCGGCTTTTTAAAGAAACAAGCGCGGGCGCCGCCGCGCTCGTCT
>QEPC01006909.1:630021-651531 GCA_003113815.1 Sphenodon punctatus | reverse complement strand
ACTGGGTCAGACCAATGGTCCATCTAGCCCAGCATCCTGTCTCCGACAGTGGCCAATCACGGTGGCTTGGGAGAAGCACCCAACAGGTCACAATGGGGGATCCATTCCCTGTTGTTTTCCCCCAGCTCCCGTCATGTTCCCTGATCCCGTCTGGCTAATAACTGCTAATGGACCTATCTTTCAGAAACTTGTCCAAACCTCTCTTAAACTCCGCTATAGCACTGGCCCTTACCACAGCCTCTGGCAGCAGATTCCACAACCCAATTATACGCTGAGTGAAAAATATTTTCTTTTACCTGTCAACAGATTCTATGAACGAAAGTTTTAAGTACTCGCTCCTGTAATTTCTCAGCTTCATTCGTCTCCCTGTGTCCCCCCCCTCTCCCCATTCTCTCTCCTTCCTTGTCCATTCTAGATTGTAAGCACTTAGAGGCAGGGATCTTTGTCTCTGAACATGACCTCTCTGTGCCAGTCACATCACTGGCTCTCTATACATTAATAGTAATAATAATGAACTACTTCCTGGGAACTCTCTTCTTTCTTTTTCTTCTTAGCAGCAGTCCTTTGTGTCCGCCTTAGGGATTTTAAGTTTTGCTTCCCAGTGCCATTTTATTACCTAATTCGTTACTGAATGGACATTTGTTCAACCTACTCATTCAGTTAGTTGTTTAGAACATCAAAATCTTCGGCGGAGAAGCCTCTACCCCTTTGAAACTCAAGCTACTTCAAGATGTCAGATTTATCATAACCTTGAAGGGTGATAATTGGGAATGCTTTGATTTGCAAATCAGCTGTTCACCCTAGCTGAAAAAGAACCACATTGGCCTCACTGAAGACATTCTGAGGTGGGGTGTCCCAGTGTAATGGGAGCTTCAGAAACGAATGGGACAGATCCTGGAGTCTTCTTAGAGTGAAACATACAGACAACTATCTGCTGCTCCCTCACCCCAGCCTAGCTAACTGCTAGCTGCCTTCAGACTTCCCCTGGTCTCTCAGTCCAGTGGAAAACCTGGCATGGATTTCTCTGGCTTTGTTACTAATGGTGTGTACTACTTGTACAAGACACTAGTTAGGATCATGGAATGGATCCTTCATAAACCCTACAAGAGTCCAATCCCAAACCCATGGAAGTCTCTCCTATGGCTGAGAGCAGGGATCATGAAGCAGGGACTTTGTGGCTTTTGAAACCGGTTCTTGAACTGAGAAACCAGAAGGTGGTTTGATGTGTACCTTTTGTCTAAAATGCAGCCCCTTTTAATGGCAGGTCTTTGACTATCCCAGGGATGACCAAACGTTGGCTGGAGAGCTGCATGATCATTTCAACAGCAACTCTCAAGGCAGGGCCTGGACCCTATACGTTCTTAATGAGTCTCTGCCTTATTGAGTCTTTGGAGCTGAGTTGCAGCTTCTCTGTCTCAGTAGCCAGAACAAGAGAGCACCAGCTCTGCCAGCCAATCCCAAACAAGGTTTCTGTCTGTCTGTGGCTCTCATCCAGATGAAGATTTTGGTGCGTGGCTCAAGAGCATTGGTGGCTCCTTCCCTGACACTTTTAATTGTTGTTTCACTAGTGTGGCCCGTTGGCTGGACTGAAGTGCTGGTGGCCCTACTAATAACTTTCACAAAATGCTTTCTGTGTTTCAATATTCTATTTGAAACTGTATTCATCTGACGTATTGTAATGGTCAGTCCTAGCGACGGAGGATTCTGCTGGAAAAGGCTCTATCCTTGGGAATTCATATAAATAGACAGGGCTGGCCTTGGAGTCTGTGGGGCCCAGGTAGGGTCGCCATCTTTCCCAAGTGGAAATACTGGCCTGTTCATTTGCATATGGAAATTATTTTGCATATACCAATTAATATTTATGCCAAATTGTGCATGCCAAGACTCGAATCCACGTTCAATAGCCTGCATACGTATCATGGGTACCTGGAAGTCACCTTTTTGTTTAAAAGGCCTTAACAAATAGTTCCTTAAAACACCATGTTATAGAAGAGGGCATAGAAACCAGAGAAATATGTGCAGCACAATGCTCAAAAACTTATTGTACTTTAATCTAAACACATTCCTGTTCCCAGGAAAAGGAACAGGGGGTTCTTTCACACGTGGCGGGAGCCATTGCTCCGGCCCAGCTGCAGAACAAACATAAAGAGGGCAGGGGAGACAGACAGATGTGCATCCGTAAGTCCCCGTGCTGTGTGCGGCGCCCCACCCCAGCTCATGGGTCACCACGTTAGCCTAGGACGACTGCCGTGGCGCCTGGCCCCCACTGCCACTCCGGAACATGGGGTAAGTTAAGCGGGCAATCGGACATGGCAGCCTGCTTTCCTTCGGGTCCAGCGCCTGGCTCCTGACCGCGATGGAGCTTAGCTCAGGCTGTGACTTGGGGAGTGCCTCGTCTGGGGAGAAGACCCTTGGTCAGGGGCTTGGAGTGAATAGATAGGAAATAGATTACTGTTGTGTGATCTGCTGCGCGTTTTTCTAACGCGGTCATTGTTGGATACAAGATGCCGGGCTAGATGGACCATTGGTCTCATCCAGCATGACATGACTTCCTGTGCTCCAGAGCGGCGGTCTTCCGTTCTTACTAAATGTACTAGAACGAGGGAAACGCATGATGAAATGAGCTGCCAGCCAGTTTCAAACGAACAAAAGGAAGTACAGTTTTACTCAACACACGATTAACCTGTGGAGCTCCTTGTTAGGAGATGTTGTGAAGGCCAAGAACATAACTGGGTTCCTAAAAGGACTGGGTACATTTTTAGAGGATAGTTCCATCAATGGTTGTCGGTCCAGTTGGTTGTCGGGCTGGGAGTGAACAGCACGAAATGGATCACTCTGTTGACCTGTTGTTGTGCACTTATTTGAAGCATCAAATGCAACCACTGCCAGGGACAGGATGCTGGTCCCGGGGGACCATTGGTCTTGCCTAGTATAGCAGCTGTTACGCTAGCCGCCTTTGAAAACAGAGAGCTGTAGCTAATCTTTCACAGACATTTGTTCAGAATATAACCAATTACTGACTTTGGGGTTGCAGCTGGGTCTTACGGCTTCTGGGCTAGTGAGGTGTGAACTGAAAGGACAGTTTTGCCCATTCCCCCTCCAGAACTAAATCCCAGAGGATTCATCTCACAGCTTTTATGTTTACCCTGTGAAATAAAGTGTTTCACAGCAAAACCTTCCAGCTAATGTGACACTCGAGAAATGCCCTGACCTCCACACCCACCCTTCTATTGGCATGCCTCCTCCCTGCGTGCTTGCCCTGGTTTGATCCTGACTGTCAGCGCAAAACTCCAGGAGCCTTTGGATCTATGTTCTTCCATTTCAGTGATGATCAGAATATGGGTTAGAACAGATGCTGTACTGCAGAGGGCCCCAGGGAGCAGGGAAAGGAGAAGTAAGACTGCTGATGGTTCTAATGAAAGAGAGAAAGATAGCTAGAGCTGGAAATATAACCCAACTCAACCCAACTCCAAGGAACTCCAGGAAAGGGAGGGGCCTTCAGAGAAGAAAAAGCTGCAGAACCAGCAATTGAGAGGCCCGGTAGCCTAGCAAAGGTGTGATCCCTAGGGCACAGTGGGGTTTGCCTGGATGGAATACATACCATCTAGAGCCACATGTGACCCATATCTGAAAGGCCACCTGTCCTACCATGTCCTACTGCAGCCCCTATGCAAGTTCTATCTGTTACTCTTGTCCATGGGGGGGCGGGGGAAGGAGGGCGTTCTCGGTTGCTGCCCTGGCTCTGTGGAACTCCCTTCCCCAGGAGATTCGTTTGAACCCTAGCCGAAGCATTTTTCCGGAGGCAGTGCAAAACATTTTTATCTGTAACAGCATTTGGCAGTTGGGGATAGGGGGTGGATGGGCTTGTGGGGATGTTGGGACTTTTGAGGGAAGGGTGGGAGGTTTTATTGCTTAAATGTTGTTGTTGCTTGTGAGTCGCCCTAAGCCTTTGCAGAAAGGGTGGCAGATATGTCTGAATAAATAAAATAAATTTCGCCCCATTGTGATAAATGGATGCAACATGCAGCTCTCGAGATTAGGAAACTTTGTCCACCTCTGGAACAGGCTCTCCGGAGACAGGGCCATGGGGGTCAGGATTTCAGCTTTTGGTGAGTGTGTTTTATTTGTTTTAAAGGGACATAAGCTGAAGGGACATGAGTGCGTGTTTGAGGTTTTACCCGGAGTTTCTCTCTCGGTGTCTGGTTTCTCCAGGTTAAATGTAACCACTTATGTACTTCTGCAAGGCTAGCCTGAGGTAACAAACAAGCGTGCTCTTAAAGGGACAGTGTGGATAACTTGGAGACTCTGCCCCATAGCAAATAGCGGCTGCCCTGTATAGAATGAGCACACACCGTGAAGGTGACATTCCACTTAGTGTCTCCAACCATGCGTGAGGGAATCAGTAAGGGTGGGCTGAGGCTGAGGTAATGGACTGGATCTTGTGGTAACTCAACCAAGAGGCCTGTCCATGACACCGTGCTTCCACCATTTACATTAACTTCACCCTCAAGCAGAACGGAGCCCTACTTGGGCAGGAAATTTAGGTTCAGGTTAAGACTGGGCCCAATGCAGTTAAGCTCTTTTCAGCTGGGCTCAACGCGTGTCCCGGTGACCTGCCCCCATAGGTACGCCATAAGGGTCGGGACTAAAGAACTCTGTCCCTTTTCGGCCAGGTCACGCCCCCTTGTGGTGTGGTGCTCTATAAGGGGCGGAGCTGAGATGCTCCTTCTCAAGGTGGCCACACCTCTATAGAATGCTGTGGTGTCACAGTGCTCTGTAAGGGGCGGGGCTATACCAGAAAAGGGGTGGGGCTAAAGTGTTCTCCCCTTTCCAATGTGACCATGCGTCCTATGACATCATTCAGCACTGGGAAGGGTGGGGCTTTCACAGCTGGAGAACCCAACCCATGCTCAAGAGATTTGGGCAGACAGGATTTACAGCTGGTGGAATGAGTGCTCATCAATGACACCTCGATCTGGAGGGAGGCATCGCGTGGGGTGCCTTGGCTCGGTCCTGGGCCCCATGTTGTTCAACATCTTTATTAATGAGTTGGATGAAGGAGCAGAGGGGATGCTTATCAAATCTGTAGATGACACACAACTGGGAGGGATAGCGAACAACTTAGAAGACAGAAACAAGATTCAAAATGATCTTGACAGAATGGAAAGCTGGGCCAAAACTAAAAAAAAAATGAAATTCAGCAGAGATGAACGTAAAGTTCTGCATTTAGGTAAGAAAAATGCAATGCACAGGTATAGGGAATGGGGGATACCTGGCTTGGCAGCAGTAGGAAAGGATCAAGGAGTTGTAGTTGATCAGAAGCTGACCATGAATTAGCAGCGTGGCGCAGCTGCTAAAAAGGCGAATGTATTTTTAGGCTGCATTAACGGAAGCATAGTGTCCAGGCTGTGAGAAGTAATAGTTCCACTCTATTCTGCGCTGGTCAGACCTCATCTGGAGTCCTGTGTCCAGTTCTGGGCGCCACATTTTAAGGACATTGACAAATTGGAACTAGGGATGTGCTAACGCGGTTTGGAAGTTTGGAGTTCGGACCGAACTCAACCAGTTTGGTCGATCGAACCGAACTTCCGAACCTAACTCGATTTTTTAACCGAACCGATTTTCCGAACTCGGTTCTGTTCGCCTATCTCTATAAGATGATGATCCATTTAGTTCAATGGGGTTTGAATTTCCGAACTTTGTTCAGAAGTTCGGAGTTCAGACCGAACTTGAATAGTTCGGTCGACCGAACCGAACTCGATTTTTGAACCAAACTGAACCGAACTTCCGAACTCGGTTCTGCTTGCTCATCCCTAATTGGAATGGGTTCAGAGGACGGCGACCAAGATGGTCAGGGGTCTGGAAACCAAGTCCTATGAGGAAAGGTTGAAGGAGCCGGGTATGTTTAGCCTGGAGAAGAGAAGACTAAGGGGAAGACATGATAGCCGTCTTCAAATATCTGAAGGGCTGTTGTAGAGAAGATGGAGCAATTTGTTCTCTGTTGCTCCTGAGGGCAGGACTAGAACCAATTGACTCAAATGTTACACTCCTTGTCTCTTCCTCTGTTCCCCTTCCTTCGCCTCTCCCCCCCGCCTGTCTCTCAGATTGTAAGCCCTAGGGCAAGGATCGTGTCTTTTCCATTATTTTGTAAAGCGCCAGGTACATTGCTGGCGCTAGATAAACGCTTGCTAATAATATTACAAGAAAGCAGATTTCGGCTCAGTATTAGGAAGACCTTCCTAACAGTAAGAGCTGTTCGACAGTGGAACAGGCTGCCTAGGGCGGTGGCGGGCTCTCCTTCACTGGAGGTTTTCAAACAGAAGTTGGATGGCCATCTGTCAGGGATGCTGCAGCTGTGGATTTTCTGCACTGACCAGGGGGTTGGACGAGATGATCTCCGAGTCCTTTCCAACTCAAAGATTCTGGTTTTTGTGACAAGGCCTCCTCCAGCCCTGCCTGCTTAATGCCTCAGTTCTCCCCTAAAGGAAGGACCAGATGCACAGCTTCTGCTATTAACAACTTTATTTCTGGGTCTCTTTTATATCCCTGTTCCTTGCAGGGCTCCATCCTGGCAGTGGACTTCAGTCACAAAAACACCAACAAATACAAACCTAGAACTCTTGACATAAAAAAAATACAGCCAACTCATTCTTGCTACAGGATCCCCCCCCCGGCATCTCCCTTCCATCTTTCTCGAGTCTCTCCCTGGCTAGGCTCTCAGCTCAAACTTAAATACAAAGGCTTCTGGTCAGCTGACCATCCCCAACTAATCACCTGACCTAATTAGGCTTAGCAGCTCCACAAGGGCTAGTCAGGGCTTTAACTGGGCCACAGGGAACCAAACCACCAGGATAAGGAAGTTCCTGAGGCAGGCACAGTGGAGAGATTCCAGGTCACCCAGCTACAGTTTTTTGTTTTTTTTCCTTCATGTGGCTTTAATTCTCTGATTTTGTGTGTTCTTCTAACCTGCCTTGAGCCCGTGGGATCGGGATGGGTAAATAAATTTAAATAAATAAATAAATAGCAGTCAGTCTTGAGTTCATTTGTGACTTTAATCTCCACAGAACCCAGGACTTTTCTGCTTCTCTGAGACGGAGCCTGTTGGACTGAGCTAATGGACAGAATCCTGATCAGTCGCCTGTCGGCTGTCAACGACAACTTAAAAGCTCAAATATGGGACCTCAGGGAAACAGCCGCCAACCTGGATACGGAAAAGCAGGAGATCATCCAAGAGAACAAGTGCGCGAAGGAAGAGAACAGGAACTTGGAAGCCAAAATTGACTGTTTCAAGGCAATGGTGGATGAGTTAAAGAAAGAGGAACAGGAGGTGAAAGGGATTCTGGAACAAAGGGAAGGAACCATCAAACAATTGGAATCCCAAAATGATATCCTGGTAATTACCAATGAGCAGCTGACAGCAGACATTGAGGGGATGTCAGGACAGATTTTCACCTATCAGAATTACAAGACTGATCAAGAAAGAGATGTGCCGCGAGTGAGGCAGGTGACGGACCATGTCGTGAGGTATTTCAAACAGCTGGAGAACAAGTTAGAAATGGCAGAGGAAGAATACGAGCAGGAGAAGTGCCAAACCCTCGAGTTGAAGCATGCACTGGAGGAACTGGAGCAAATCCGGGAAGTCCAGAAGAATGACATCCTCCACCTGAAAGGCCAGCTGGAAAGGTCGGCGGAGGAGGAGGTGTCATCGTTGAGATCAGAAACTGAGGAGGGAGCAGAAGTTCCTTCGTTATTGCATGAGATGGTGGAGGCCAAGCTGGTGGAGGCCAAGCTGAACACAAAGAGAGTGGCCTGCTCTTTCCTGTCAAAAATCCTATGGCTCTTGTTGGTGATAGCCCTCTGGTTTGGCTTCATGAGTGCTTCCATCCACCTCTATGTCCTTATCTTCAACAAAGACTTGAAACTGTACAGCCATCTGCTGCTTTTTCCTGATCACAGCCTCAAACAGCTGACCAAGGTCTTGTTCCAACATCAGACCAGGAAAGCTAGTGGCCTGCGGCCATTTTGAAGATCTAGTCGACCTAATAAACCCTTGCTTTGTTGAATTAATTCTTAGTTTGGGTCAATGTCTTGAAATAAAAATTACAGATTAACAGGTTCCTGTCAGGCCTGTTGAGAGAAATTGGGGGATCTGGTGTATTCTGGAGGCTCCCTACCTCCCATTTCACCCATTACACCCCCAACCTCACCATCGACTACTGACTGGCCAAAGCAATTTCTAGAGAGACCAGTACTTTCTTCACAGAAAGGCTAGCTGCAATCCTCTCCCAGTTGGTCAATATATGCAAGCTTTATTTCAGAGAAGAAATTCTTGTAGTCTTTGGCCATGTTCCGGTGGACGGTTAATTTGAT
The DNA here is from genome assembly GCA_003113815.1 of Sphenodon punctatus. Lineage (NCBI taxonomy): Eukaryota > Metazoa > Chordata > Lepidosauria > Sphenodontia > Sphenodontidae > Sphenodon > Sphenodon punctatus. The sequence goes on along the minus strand of QEPC01006909.1, from coordinate 643,161 downwards.
GTAGTTAGGCCTTACTCCTGAAGCATTCACACACAGACAGACCATTAAACTGACATTATTTAGAAGTAATCTAGAGAGAGAGAGAGAGAGAGAGAGAGAGTGGCTCCCAAATGTAAGAGAAATCTAGTGACTTGTGGCCAATTTGAAGATCCAGTCAACGTAATAATTAACCCTTGCTTGGGTGAATCGATTCCTTATTAATTTGGGAGTTTGGGTCAATGTCTTGAAATAAAAATGACAGATGAACAGGTTCCTGTCAGGCCCGTTGGGAGAAATTGGAGGAGCTGGTATATTCTGGAGGCTCCCTATCTCCCATTTCGCCCACTACCCCCAACCTCACCATCGCCTACTGGCTGGTCAAAGCAACTTCTAGAGAGACCAGTACATCACAGAAAGACGAGCTGCAATCCAATCCCAGTTGGTCAATATATACCAAGCTGCATATATTGAGATGGAGACAAAGTAGTTCAAATGATCTCTTTTATTGGACCAATGTCTGTTGGTGAGACTAGGCAAGCTTTCGGACACAGGGCCCTTTCTCGGGCACATAGCATGGCCAGTCAGAAATAGGTTCAGAAGACAAGTATCTACTATCTACTCCTGAAAAAAATATTATTTATTATTTATATAGCACAAGCAATGTACCTGGCTCTGTAAAGTCAGTAGTGACAGACAGGTCCCTACCCCAAAGAGCTTACAATCAAAGAGAGAAGGAAAGGGGAGACAAGGGAGAGGTGAACATTAGGAGAGATAAGGACACAGAGTCATGAGTGTGATAAAATGCAGGTACACGTGCTTAACTTAGTTATAGGGAAAAATCAGGAGTACATACTCTTTGGTTTGTATTGTGAAGTAACTGTGTGAATGCTCATCTGAACCCATGGTTCAGTAATCATTATATCTTAGCTAGGGAGGGAGATTGCTCCAGTATTGCTTTACTTCAGTTTACACTACTTGTCTGAATGCTACTAAAGTGGAGTAGTTATTTTGATTTCATTAAAGAATTACAAGCACTAAATTGTGTATAGAGCAAGGATTACACAGTAAGTTTCTACAAACTTTACTACTTTGTCTATAAGCACTAAACTAAGGCTCTCTGCTCTGAACTCCTGCGATGAGCTGGATTTAATTAAATCAAAGTCATTACTTCTGTTTGTTGGTTTGGTGGCCTTTGTTTTTTGGGGGGAGGAGGAGCAGTCTGGAGGTCCAGTACCATTGTACCCCTGCCCCCCCTGATCTTGTCAGACCTGGTTTCTTTTGTGCTCAGTGAAAACTCTTGGGCCTTCATCTTTCACCCCTCCCTTTTTAAATCCAGTCATTTAATCTCTCGGAACCACACATTTACTCCCCCTTGTAAAACCAGGATTGAGGCGACAAATTCTTACATGGAAGCATAGCTAGTGGAGCAAGGGAGCTCAGTTGAGCCCTGGGTTCTTCTGAGAGGGCCCTTTGTAAGAGATTTGAGTGCCACTAGTAAGTTTTTTGGAAGGGGAGGGAGCAGGGCCAACACATTGCCTGGAAATGTCCTAGCTGCGCTCAGGCTGCTTGCAAACGGTCCTGCCAAGAAGGAAGTTTTCAGAGTGGGTTGTCGGTGGAGTATTGGCTCCCACCCTCACCCACTCTGAAAATTTTCTTCCTAGCACTTGGGGTGGGTGGGGTGATGTTGCTGTCTTCATGGATAAGCCCTGCCCCTCTAAAGATCCCACCCCCTTGCCCATGAGCCCAGACCTGTCACAGCAATGCTATGCCACTGTTCTTGATTCCTCTGCGCAGCACAGTTCGTGTAAAAGCACTGGCGCAGAGACTCGCCGAGAGAAGGGGCAAGGTAGCCAAAGTGCAGGCTGGGCCAGCTCATCGCAGGAGTTTGGAGCAGAGAGCCTTAGTTTAGTGCTTATAGACAAAGTAGTGACGTTTGTAGAGGTTTACTGCGGAATACTTACTCGAGACACAAGTTAGTGCTTGTAATTCTTTAGACTACAGCGCCATCTGGTGTCTGCTTAAATTGTTTTGTTTTATGTTTCCCAGAAGTTTGCTATTACACTTTCTTATTGCATTCTATGGTCTATTGCAGGGGTAAGAAGGAAGGAACCTTTCCCCTCCCAGCGGCCACTGAGTACAAGCTCTGAGGCCCATATAGAAGTTGGGGGTGGGGTGCTTTTAAGGGGTGCGCCCTTGTCTTTGCTCCCTTCCCCTGAGCTCAGTTTTCCAGTGTTCGGGGGTAGGAATATAAGAACATAAGTAGTGTCATATTGAGTCAGACCAGTGGTCCATCAAGCCCAGCATCCTGGGAGAAGAACCAACAGTCACAATGGGCAATCCATTCCCTGTTGTTCACTCCCAGCTCCTGACAGTAAGAAGTTCATCCCGTAAGCTACTTGGTTAATAGCCATTAATGGACCTATTTTCCAAGAACTTATCCAGTCCTTTTAAAAACCCAGCTCTACTAATGACCCTGACAACGTCCTCTGGTAACAAATTCCATAAGTTAATTATGCGTTGAGTGAAAAAGCACTTTTATTTGTTTTAAAATCTGCCGGCAGCTAGTTTCATGGAGTGCCCCCTAGTTCTAGTACTATTTGAGAGGGTAAATAACCATTCCTTATCTACTCATTCCACACCACTCAACATTTTATAAAGCTCTATCATGTCCCCTCTGTCTTCTCTACTCTCAGCTGAACAGACCCAGCTTGTCAAGCCTCTCTTTGTATGGAAGCCGTTCCATATCCTTGATCATTCTCGATGCCCTTCTCTGTACCTTTTCTAGTTCAGCTATGCCTTTTTTGAGATGGGGCGACCAGAACTGCACACGATATTCCAGGTGCGGTCGCACCATTGATTTGTAAAGAAGTGTTAGGACATCCTCAGTTTTATTCTCTATCCCTTTGCGAATAACTCCTAACATTCTATTTGTTTTTTTGACTGCTGCTGTGCACTGGGCTGAGGATTTCATTGTATTATCTACAATCACTCCCAGATCCTTTTCCTGAGTGGTAACTCTGAGCTTAGTACCCAGCATTGTGTACTCATAGTTTGGGTTATTTTTCCCAGTTTGCACTTGTCCATATTAAATCTCATCTGCCATTTAGATGTCCAGGCACCCATTGTCGTAAGATCCTGCTGCAGTTCTTCACAGTCTGCTCATGTTTTAACTACCTTGAATAACTTGGTGTCATCTGCAAATTTGATCACCTCACTCTTAATGCCCTTTTCCAGATCATTAATGAATACATTAAACAGCACCGGTCCCAATACAGATCCCTGAGGCACACCACTTTTTACATCTCTCTATTGTGAAAACTGGCCATTCAGTCCTACTCTTTGCTTCCTATCCTTTAACCAGTTACCGATCCATAGTAAGACACTACCTCCTGTCCCATGACACTATGGGTGCAATGCATATTTTCAACAGAGAAATGCGAACTCCTTCATGTGCGTTGCCGACGCACTGGAGGAGACAGGACACAAGTACTGGGTTTTTAACGGTCGCACTCTTTATTAAATAAAATTATAATTAAATTAGGTAGGGGAAATCACCTATTGCAATACGGGTCCAGTACTTGAACTTTGTCAAACCAAACAGTAATTCAGGAGTGGTTTCGATGTACCCTCAATTACCACCCCAATCGTGAACACCATCTCCCCCTCTCTGTGGCCCCTGCCACGGGTGAGGGGAACCAAATCCTTCCAAACTTGAGTAAGGATGAGGGCGCCTGCCGACGGGGGACCGTACCTATCCCTACCGCCCTCCCAGGGAGGCTACCCCACTGCTCGACGTACCCTGCTTTTCCGGGGGGTGGGCCTCCCCATCTCTTAAGGAGATGACTCCTACTTGTGGTCAGTCTAACCTACTCTAACCTACAGTACTGGACCCCTGCCACTAAGGGGTCATTGGGGCTACCCGGATGAGCCCGACCCCCACCTTCTACAATCTTCCTAGCATGTGAACCAGCTTCTCTTTTAGGGCTCCTAAGTAACGGTCGTTACCCTCAAGTGACAAGTGAACCCTGTTCCATCTATACAGTGCGGGGCATTTGTGTGTCAGGGCATGGCTGCCTATGTGCTCTGCACCCAGGCCTGGGAGCCACCTGCCCACATCCCTATTGACTGTCCTCTGAGTCTTATTGATCTTTCTGGGGTGGACCCCCTTGCCCCATGACATCCACTCCACCAAATCAGTCCATATGATTAGGGCAGACGGGAAGAGCTTCTTAATCTCCCACAGGTCCCTCTTAACGTTCTTGATAAGCTGGATGCCCTTCAAGTGGGGTATATCATTCTCGCCTGGGTGCAGCAAGAGGACGTTGGGAGGGGGGCCCTTTAGAGGCACCTGAAGCGTTGGCAGGAGCTGGTGCCCTCTCATACCGCCACGGCCTTTCCACTGGATCTGAGCTTGCACCGATAAACCCAACTGGGTTCCCCATCTGGTCTGGCCAGCTGCCTTGCCTGTCCAACGCACCAGGCTGCGGCTGATAATCCAGACCTGCTTCCGGCGATGGGGCAATGGGGGGGTGGGGAGCACCTGAGGGAACGAAAAGAAGGTTAGGACTGGTAATGGAACAGGGCACCCCGAACATAAGTCTGGAAGGCCCCCGACCGCCAACGGCCCACTGCCCGGATACCCTGCTCTGACATGCCGGCATCTGCCGCAAAGCTGGTGGCCCCTATGGTGAAACACCAGTAGGGGGTGCTATACAGCTGAGACACCCACCTCACTGTGTTTCTCCAAATCTCTGACCAGGGGTTCCCACAGCTGGCAACCCTTGATATTCCACTGCCACCACCTGCGTATTTCCCCGCGGGCATTCACACCACTCAGGAAATGTGAACCCCCAAAAGGCATAAGCCTTACAGCTTCCCAAGAGCACTCCCCTTTCCTGGCACGCTGTTCCTGGGATTTCCTCCTCTGTGTTGGAGGCCGATCCCCAGAGCTACGCACAGGGGGCTTCCCTTGGTTCCAAAGCTGTTGGCTCCTAGCCAAATAGGTAGATTTCCCCCTCTTTCCTTGCCTTAGTGGCGAGGCTTGGCCACCCGGCCCAAAGGAGGCATTTAATGGTCAGCCAATAACACACACACATCCCACCCCCCCAGTAGGGTAAAATGAAAACTTAGACTTTACTGATACATATAAAAAGGAATAAAAGCATAGAACTAGGAGTGATAACCCTTTGAGCAATCAGAGTCAGTTCTGTGGACATAGTAGCCCGTTTGGAAAGCATCTTCCTATAACTGTAGTTGAGGTAGCTAGCAAGTACTCACACTGGTTCTGATCAGGTCTCCACAGGGGATGGTTTTTCTCATGGGGTCCAAGTTCTTCTGGCAAAGGCCAGAGTTACTGTTAAGCCATATAATCCATGTGTGCCCCCAGGCACAGAGGTCACCAGCCTAGCAGCGTGTGCTAGAGATCTCAGTCAGTGAGTCCAGAGAGAGAGTCAAAATGCCTGTGCTGGTCCTTTTAAGGCATCCTTGACCTTCGTTCTGATTTGTCCAGGAGGGTCAGCTGGCTGCAGTCCAGCAGCCCCTCTCCTATGATTCAATCATCCCACGTCACCCATCTTAGGTGTAGAGTTCCCCCTCCCCCTTAGGAATTTCAGGAATGAGGAAGTCCTGAACATGTGCTTGTTGAGGCCTGGGCTTTGGCTGAGCCAGGTTCGCAGTTTCAGCGAAGGGGGGGGTCAGAGGGGGGTCTTTGTCAGGGCAAGGGCATTTTGCCACACCTCCCCCTCTCCATTTTCAAGCTGGGAAACACAGTTTTCCCCAAAACTGAGGGTACCGGCATGCTCCCCCGAGGTGTAGGAACAGTTATTGAAAACCGAAGAGTGACTGATAGTACACAAATAATACAAAAACACAGACAATACCGTCCCATCACAGAAAACATAAAAGGGGTTAATGCACAACTAATACAGTTACCAACTCGTATTCCCTCTACAGTCAGAGGTGCAATACCGTACATCCTGATGCTCTCAGAGAATACATTCATTGCAGTCTGTTCTTGCTTCTGAAAGGAAGACAGCAAGGTGAGGTATATAATTGTTAGTCTGAGTCCACAATGAGTTTCTTAAGGTCCAGTGCCTTTGCCACAGTTTGGGAGAACACTGCTCCAGAATCTTCCAAGGTTCTTTTCAGTTTCTCCTTATCTTGGGGCCAAATCTCCTCAGGCAGAGAGAGATCCCCATTCCCAAAAAGGTCTGCTTTCCCATCCTCCCCTTCCAAGCTGTCAACAGGGGAGAGCTTGAATACCAGTACATCAAACCCGGTGTGGTTTGAACCAGCTTATAGGAACTACCTTGGGGTTCCTCCCTGACTGAATTAGGCATTCCCGTAATTCTGGTAGGGAACTTCCTCCTGTGTAATTCCCAAGCCATTCCTGTAATTATGGTAGGGAACTTCCACCCTTGTCCTTCCCCTGGCATTCCACTGTCTCCGCTAGGATATTTCCTCCACTGTCCTTCCATATCTCTGCTGGAGAACCCAGAGGAGAAAGCATCTTTATCAGGCCATCTGCAACCACAGTGGCTTCTGCAGAAGCTAGGGCACTGGCCTCAGGGTATCTAGTTGCCGCATCTGCTAGGGTCAGAATAGAGTGCTTCCCCCTTGTCTTCTGCTTCAGGGGTCCCCCTGTATCTGTACCCACCCTCTCACAAGGTGGTCCTATGACTGGGAGTGGCTGCAGAGTTGCTTTGTCCTCCTCCCAGATTACTTGTTCCCCCCCCTCCAGGAGTGAATTCCCCCTCCTGTTCCTGAGTCGACTCCTGGAGCCTCTCCAAGCTGGGGTCTTCTAGAGCCTCTGGCTCAGGATCCTCTGAGCTTACTAAACTGGGGTACGCAAAAGACTCCAGCTTACCTTTCTCTATCCCACCCCGGGGTACACTGTCCCTTTCTGGGGTCCCTTCATCTGTTCCCCCCCCCCTTGGGCTCTACACTTTCCATTCTAGGGATGCCCTAGGGCTGCCCTCTAGGCTCACCTCTAAGGTTTCTATTCTTTCTGCATCCCCAGCCTCCTCCTCTAGCTGGTGGTGCTGCTCCTTTGGAGAATTACTCCTGAGTTCAGCCCCACTCTGCAGCTGGCTCAGATGGCTAGGGGAGACCTCACCCCTGGGACCACCTTCTGACCCTGGGCAACTCCCCCTCTTCCCCACCTTCCTGGCTCCCCTAGTTCTCCCTGCAGGTTCCTACTGACACCTGACAGGGCCCTATGATATATCTCCCCATTAGTATAGGGACAGGGGCATTCTCCCACACCCCAATGTCCAGGCACATTACCCATCCCCTCCATTTTATGGGCAGGTGTGCCACAGCACCTCAAATGATGGTTTGATGCGGTTGGTTTTCCCTGGGACTATATCTGCGGGGGAAACCAGACAGGCGCCAATCAAAGATACCCTGGCCCCAGTGTCTAGTTCCCCAACAATAACCCTCCCCCTTACAGTTACTTCCTCATTGAGGTAATCCGCCACCTTCCCCGTGCTCATAATCCTATTGAGGTGATACGCTGGGCTGCTTTGGATTTCCTCCCCTGTTCCTCCAGCTGCTGCACTGTGTACAGGCTTCTGTAAGCTCTGCCGCTTTGGGCAATCAGCTTTAATGTGGCCCAGATCCCCACAGCTGTAGCAGCCCCTCCTCTCCAATTTAGGGGACTTTGCCAAATTATGGGATGCCTTACATTCAGTTGGCGGTGTCCCAGGCTCCCGTTTGGGGGTCATTTCCCCTCTCCCACCTTTTTGGATCCCTTTCTGATCCTTCCCAAAGTGGGTAGGATCTTTCATTAGCCCATCCCTGTTCAGCAGCAACTGATCAGCAACCTCAGCAGCTTCACTGACTGTTTTGGGGTTCCTATCTTTCACTAAGTTCTCCTGGGGACAGTGGAAATAAAACTGATCCAGCCCCGTAAGATCCAACACCAGCTCCTGGGTCTCCACTTTGGCTCCAGCCACCCACTTTCCCAGGGCTTCCACTAGTTGGGTCCCAAACTCAGTCATAGATTGCCCTGACTGAGGAAGCAGTGTGCAAAACTGCTTCCTGAAATGATCTGGGCCCAGTCTATAGCGTTTGAACACAGCCTCTTTAAAAACAGGATAATCGTTAGCAGACTCAGTGGGTAAGCTATCAAGGATTACTGACATGGTCCCAGTAACCAACCTAGCCACATACCGCATATACTCATCCTCCCTCAAGTTTAATCTGCGAGCCTGCTTCTCGAAAACACTCAGGAACACCTTGGGGTTGTCTCTTGTGGGGTGTGTCCAACTTTCCCTGGAGCATCTCCACCTCATGCTGGCACTGTGCTTCCTGGGCTTCTTGCTGCTCTTCATGCTGGCACTGAGCTTCCCGAGCAGCTAGTTCAACTTCTCTCTCCTTCTGCTGTTCTCTCTGCATCTCCAGCTTGTGTTGGCGTTGGGCAGCCTTGTCTGTGCCACAGCCCCTATCCGGAATGAATGTGTGCCGTACGCAAACACTGGCAAACCAAGGCAGGACAATGCATACCTAAGGACTGCAGTGAATTGGTACCTAGTCACATATTGGCCCCCCGCATGCCTAAAAAAGGGGCCAGGAACCCTCTGTCGAACTGCGAGGTATGCCTCGACTGCCCGCACTGGGCATAACTCAAATGCACTGGCCCTGTTCAGCCTGACAACTTGCCCTCTTACCCTCTGATTGGTTTTGGAGTGACAAATGTGCAAAGCCATCGCCGTTGAGCCAATTTGGATGTCACTGAGCCGCAGCACCCTACCTGAGGTGTCCCTGGCCGACTCAGCTACGAGTTCGCTCATGCGAAATGCCCCAAAGAATGCTAACTTAAATAATGAATTAAACAGTGAAACTTCATAACTGTCAAAACAGATCAGGGGAAGTATCCCGCACATGTGCAGCAGTGAAGCCGGGGCAATGGGGGTCCTTTGGTCCGGGGTCAGGTCCTGCTCCCTGGACCAGCTCTCTAAAAGGCGTCTGGCAAAAAAGCCCCGGTCGGGGGTGGGGGTGCCCTGTGAGGTTACTCATAAACCCCAGTGCTGACAATTTCCCAGCTATGGTTCCCGGGGCTGCCCCCCTATGCCTCAAATGTAAGGCAAATTGGAGCATCTGATGCTCCGGGATCGGGAAACCCGGTTCCCATTCTCATGACAACTGATATTGCTGAAATTCATGGAAGGCTCTGTCATAGGCCGCCCTCGTGCAAGGCGGCAGGAATCCCCGAACGGTGGTGTACAGCTCTATGACCCAAGGTTCCACACCGATGGAGGCAGCGGCTCTGGGGTCACCTGGGCTTTTGGTGCCAATGAGCGGAAGCGCTCCATCTGGAAGTAAAAGCTTCGGTGTCGGCTACACCATTGTCAATACCAGGAACGTGCCTGGCTTGAAATAGTATGTTGAATTTCAAACAGGTGAGCACGAAAGCCCAAACTAGCTTCATAACCCTCGGGCACCAGGAAGATTGAGTGTTAATGATGGGGACAATGGCTTGGTTGTCACACCAGAACAATACTGCATGGTTCGTGAGCTCGTTTGGCCAAAGGTGAATGGCTAGCACAATAGGGAAAAGTTCCAGGAAGGTGAGATCCCTGGTGATCCTTAGTTCACTCCATTCGAGTGGCCAGGGTGCCGCTGCCCACCTGTTCCTAAAGAATAACCCAAATCTAAAACCACCAGTCGTGTCAGAATGGACCTGGAGTTCTGCTTCTAACAAAAGCTTGTCCCTCCAAAAACTGGTCCCATTGAAATCTGCAAGAAAGGCAGCCCACGTCTGGAGATCCTCCCTCATCTCCTTGGTGACCCTGATATGATGATGGGGGTGGGTGGGTTACCTGCAAGCTTGACGTAGAGGCGGGACAGGAAGACCCGCCCAGGCGGGCGCCACCACCCTACATGCAAAATTAAGGCTCCCCAATGATGACTGGAGGTGGAGAACCGTAACCTTCGCCAACCCCAAGCACTCTTCCACCTTGGCCCGTAGGGATATCAGCTTCTCCCGGGGGAGGCGGGAAACAGTTGCAACCGTGTCCAGCTCAATCATGAGATAAGTCAATCTAGTGGCTGGCCCTTCCATCTTTTTGGGCACCAGGGGGATGCCCAATTTCTCCGCTACCCTGTGAAATGTCTGCATCAGCCCAGAGCATTCCTCCGTGTCTGCCCGGCTGACGAAGAGGAAATCATACAAATATTTTGTGACTCCTCCCCCACCCCACTCATTCCCTTACAATCCATTCGACGAGGGAACTGAACCTCTGAACGCCGAACAAGAGATGGAGTACCCCATCGGCATGGCCTTGTCATAATAGTACCAGCCGTCAAAATGGAAGCTGAGCAAAGGGAAACTTCCCGGGTGAACTGGGAGCAGGCGGAAGGCAGACTTAATATCGCACTTCCACAGGATAGCATGGGGCCCAAAAAGCCTAACTAAGGGCACTGCCGAGTCAAATGATGTGTACCAGACCGAAGTGAGTTCCTTGGGTATGGCGTCGTTGATTGAGCCACCCTGGAGGTGGGATAGGTGGTGGATCAATCGAAACTCCCCTGGAGCCTTTTTGGGGACCACACCTAGGGGGGAGACCACCATGTTGGGGGGGGGCAAGAAAGGGCCAGCCACCCTCCCCTCTGCTTGCTGCTCGATTTTGGCCTGTACCACCCTCTCCATCCCAAACACGGACTTCAAGTTGGGAGCCACCCGCCGCTGCTGGACTTTGAGTGCCGGGAACGTAAAACCTTGTCAGAAACCTGTTACAACATAACTTACCTCTGTTTGGTCAGGATGCCCATGGAGGACCAGTTCGAGCTGCCCGGCATTAACTGGTATTGGGGCTTTTACCAGGGGTGCTCGAACTGCTACCTCCCTGCCTGCCTTTTCCTGCCCCCACAGGGTAGGGTTTACCTCTAGGTTCTGGTCTTGCACGGGGGCAGGCGGAGGCTGCGTGGTGCCCGGAACAGGTGGGGCAGGCGTGCCGAAACCTGTAAGCCACACAGGAACATCTCCCGGAATGGCTAAGCTCCCAGCACTGCCCTGCGGAGGTTCCCACAGCCATTTTTCCTTCCTCACGAAAGGAATAAGTGGAAGATGAGGCCCCTCCCCTTGCTAACAGATGGCCACTGTCTGACCTGGGTACGTTGCCCGTCCCGCTCATGCGATTGAGCCAAAGGTCATTTGCATGAAGGTCCCACCGGATGCCCTGGGTGTAAGCTGCACGATGTCTGAATGCTTCATCGTATTGCAGCCAAGCCCCCGATGGACCAGTCTCATATGCGCGCCACACTATGTCAGCGTATTTAAGTAGATCGGCGGACTGGCTGGGGTAGGCCTGTATCATCACCCCTTGGTATATAGAAAAGGCCGCAGTCCAATTTGACCAGTTCCTTTCCGCCTTGGGGCATTTGAAGCGTTCCCTTTCCTTCTTGTTGTCCTGTTCAGCAGGGTCCACTATGGGATCGCTGAACAGGAGAGCGAATATGTCCACGTACTCCCCCCTCCAAATTCTCTCCCTAGTAGCTGGGAGTGAGTGGTCCCCGATCAGGGCCGAGACATCGGAGTACCCGGCACCTATTGGGGGGCGCTGCCTAAGGTTCCCATCTGGGGGCTGGGTCGCACTTTCCCAATTGTTTGGTGTCAGGGAAAAAACGGATGGGGGAGCCCACACCTGAAGCGCCTGCCTGGCGGGCAAACCCCAACACCCACGCCAGGTGACAGAGAAGGGGGGGGCACCACTGGCACCCAGGTCCCGTTCCACCAGACCAACTGGGACCTTCTGGCGGCCCCCGTCTGGCCCTGGTGGGGGACAGTTGCCAATCCGCTGGCCCCTCCGAGCATTTCTGCTGCGGCCTGGGGGATTACCCCAGCGCTCCCAGTGTCCGCCCCCGTGAATGGGCCCCAGCCTCACCTGTGTTGTGAGTGGTCTGAGGCGGAGTCTCCTGCTGGGCTCCTGGTGGCTGAACGCATTGCTGGCCCAGTACTTGGATGGCACATTTGAACCTTTTGATCCTCTGGTGAAGATTGTCACCCTCCTGTCCATGGGCTTCCGCAGCTGGTGGCTCATCCTTGGTTAGCAGAAAGAGAGGAAGGGGCTCCCCGGCCCAACCTCACAAAGGGACTACACCGGCCGGCTGCACACACGCTGCCACAGCCTGGGTGAGACCCGGGAGACCGAGCTGGGTGGCTCAGGGACTGCTGATGGGTGGCAAGACCCACCCCTGTGGGGTTACCCCCCCCTGCACCCCATGGTATTAGCAGCCACCACTGGAGGGAGGGCAGCACGGGGGGGCAATAGGTTCCACTGGACCACCCCCCCAGGGCCAGAGCGCCTCCATGTGGCAGTACTCCTGTTGCCTCACTCCTGCATTCAAGGAATCACACTGGGGGATTGACCAAGTGCCACCCCCACCGCGGCCGAGCCACGGAGGGGCCAGGCCCCTTGCCGCAGAGCTCCCCAGCCTGGCCCTGCGCAGGGGGCAAAGCCCCGAGTCCGAGGGGGGCCCCTGCCCTGAGCCCCCAGCGAGCTCCCTCAACAGGGCCTCGCACCCTGCTAACCGGTCCCGTAGAGGAACAACATCTCCTCCTTCTAGGTGCCCCACCACCGTGGTAGGGGCAGGATCTTCCGGGCCAGCCCCTCAACTGGGGGATGTCACCTGCCTGCTGGGCCTCATGCCGCCGCTTTTTTGCCACAGCGGCGGCTCTCTTCTTGTCCTTCCCCATCTGCCTTGGGGAAGGGTGGATTCAGTCCTACCTGCTGCGCCCGGGATCGCCCCGGGGATCAGAGGCCCACTGAAGATGCAGCAGCGGCTCCTACCACTGCCGTTTTCTTTGAGGATCCAGCCACAAGTGGGGCTGGAGCCGCGTTCATCTCTGTGTGGGGGCCCCGCCCACTGGGCAAGGCCCACGTGCTTGCTAGCTAGCCTATCAGCGCTGCAGGGGTTGCCTAGCAACCCCTGTGGGGTTCCTTTGCAGCCACTCTTTTTCCTGCCCACGGTACTGCGGTGGTCCCGAGGCAGGAAACAGCCCAGCCGTCCTGTCCCCTCCCAAACGAGTGTGGCAAGGGGCCTCCCGCCACCCACCCACCCCCCTTCGGGGCTAGGGGGTGCAGAGACAATTTTCCAAAACACATGAAGGGATTATTTATTTTTTATTTATTTTATTTATTTAAAATTTATATCCCTCCC
>QEPC01006909.1:576917-600434 GCA_003113815.1 Sphenodon punctatus | reverse complement strand
TGCTGAACGTCGCAACGTCCCTGATGGCCCAGCTGCGCGGTTGCTGGGTTCTAACTGCTGCATGCTATTCCCCAGGCTGCCACCAGGGGGAGCAGCAGCGTCTTTCCCCCGTGCTTTAAGCCCGGAAGTATTCCGGGACTTGGGGAACCCCCTCCTAATCCGTCCCCGTTCCTGGCGCTGTCAAAGCTGCCGGTAGTGGCGCCTGACAATCTCCTGTTAACAAAGTCACCAACATCTCATGGTTAACAGTATCTAAAGCAGTCGACAGATGTAACAGAATTAGCAGAGTTGAATGACCCTGGTCCAATTTGCGGCGGAGGACATAGACCAAAGCCACTAGTATCATAGCTCAGTGCCATAGCCCGGACAAAAGTCAGATTGTGAAAGATCTAGATAGCCGGTGCAGTCGAGATGCCCCTGCAGCTGCTGGGCCACAACCCGCTCTTGGCCGATAACTGGTAAGGGAGTCAATGTCGAGTGATGTGTTTTTGAGCAGAGGCCGCACCACCTCTGCCTTGAGGCAGTCCGGCACTCCACCCTCCTGAAGGAAGGCACTGACCACCCACACCAGCAATGGCCCCAATGTCTCCCGACTGGCCTTAACCAGCCAGGACGGACATGGGTCAAGTTCACAAGAGGTGGTCCGAACTGCCCCAAGAAGTGGCGACACCCACTGAAACTGATCCCACAAAACCGGACATGGTGAGGCTTCCACAACCTTTGGTTCACCCATTGCATTAAGTGCATCATCAAAGTTGTGGTGAATCCGAGCGATTTTATCCGAGTAATCGACAAACATGTCACAGCGGGTACTAGATGACTCCAGTTCCAGGTGGAGAGAGGGTGGACTGACCAACCCCCTCACCAACCGGAAAAGCTCTACTGCTGAGATTCAGAGGAGGCTATATGGGCAGCAAAACCCTCCTTTTTTGGAGCTGCCTTTACAGCTACAGCATAGGCACATAAACTGGCTCTATGTCGCAAACTGTTGGCTTCAGCACGCAAGTGACGCCACCATCGGTCCAACCGCTGCTCCTCACGCTTCCACGCTCTCAGGCCCTACGTGAATCATGGTCGCCTAAGGAGCCATCGCTGAGGGAGCGGACACCATGAAGCTATCCGGTTACTTGCCTCCATCAGCAAGGTGTTCCATAAGGTCACGAGGTCATCGAGCAGGAGGCCATCAAGATCAGAGGGTAACTCCCCAAGAACATTCTGGAACCTTTCAGGTTCCATTAGTCTCTAGGGGGGTGAATCATCTGAATGGGTTCTACATCTCTCCGGGGGCAGACATGCGCCGGAAGATGGGCTCGCAGGAGGTAATGATTCATCCATGACAAGGGCTCTGCTGTCACCTCCCCCAATAACAGATCCCCTACCTCAAGGCCGGTGCAAAAAATCAGGTCCAAGGTATGCCCCTCATTATGCATTGGGCCGTTGACAACTTGGGACAGGCCCATGGTGACCATGAACTCTCACTCTGCACCACTAAGGCTGGCGTCGGTGTGTATGTTGAGGTCCCCCAAGACTAGAGCCTTCGGGGAGCGCAACACCACGTCCGACACTAGCTCCTCTTAAATCCATTTAAAATGGTTAAAAAGGAAAAGGGGCCCAGGGAAATACATTGAGGGGAAGCAGCAGTGGATCCTCTAAAAAACAAAACACCGGGAGAATAGAAAAGTTTTGGGGTGCTTGAGGAGAGAGGAACCGAGGTGAACATCTGGAGGGAGCGAGTTCCACCCTGAGGGTCCTGTCACAGCGAAGGCCTGATCGCCCACCCACTTATGGGGTGATGGTGGAGTCCCCAAACAGCAGGTTGAGGCTCAAGGAGCAGGTCCCGAACATAGCCAGTCTCTCTACCATTGAAGGCCCTGAAAACCAGCAGTGCAATCTTTAAATTCCATCTGCTGCTCTACAGGCAGCCAATGCAACGTAGAGTCCCCTCTGCCCTTAAGATATGGGTTGTGTTTTTTTGTTAAATGCTGGACACTTATTGCTCAGAGAAACTATTGTTGCCTCCTCTGAAGAAATTGATGCTATGGAGATCCTGGCTGTGTCTCTTCCCCCACCCTTGCTGTAAGGAGATTCCACTCCCCCAAGAGGAGAACTTCTTCCATGCCTCTCTCAAAGGCCATGGTGAAATTTGGGCTATATATCTTACAAAATGAGCCACAAATAAGCTTGCTTTTGTTTCCCTGGCCTCTTTCCTTGCTTTCCCCCCATGCCCCAACTCCCCACTTCCAAGCAAGGTTGTTTTCTAATCGGATTTAGATATTAAAAAAGGCAAGCTTCATAATACCAACGTTCATGTTAAGGGCCTTAAAACTCTGGCACAATGTATTCCTTTATTGGAGATTATGCAGAGGCCGGGATTGCTGAAACTAGGGACTATATATGACTAAGATCAACAAAGTGACCTCTTTCTCTTGCTCCAATCCTCTTTGCAATATTTTTTCAAGGTGCCAGGTGCTTTCGATGTCTCTTTCATAACAGAATTTTCAAACCAATTTCTTCACGTGTTGTATGTGTGGGCATGCGCAGAGCGAAAACAAGACTCAGATTCTGTTCTTCCCTGTGCCCAGAGCTATATGGTGACCAACTTCCCATGGTTTTTTTATTGCATTTCAGTTTTTCAGCAGTTGGATGGAGTTAAGTCACTGGTTGTAGTAGCTCCTCCCACTGTGGGAGGGGCTTATTTCCTGGCTTCGCTTTAATACTTTGGGCAATAAAGCAGTGCTACCGTTCAGTGACAGGAGGGTGAGAACCAAAGGTCACAGCAATTCAAGTGGCACGGTGGAAGGAAACAATCCCATCTTGTGCAGAGAGGCCGGTAAGTTAGTTTGCTTACGGCTGTAAAGATGCAAGATTAAATATACTCCTGCTTTTTCCTTCCCTCTGTCTCAAGGTTGGACTGTAAGAATTCCTTTCTGACTTTTTTCCCCTTCTTGTTAAATCCCTTTACGCTCTGTAGTGCATCGGATGTGACCTGAGTGCTAATGACTTGAGCTTCTGCTTCCCTGAATTGCAAGGCGAAACAATGCCACAGACAGGAGGGAAACTAGTCACAAAGCTTCAGCCCAAGATGAATTGGGTGAGCTGGATGCAGAGGGGTGTGTAAGGTTATGAAGCCGCATCAAAGGAATGGACAGAATCAGAGTAAAATCTGTGGGTGTCAAGTTTTGAAATTCTTCACCCTGAAAGTACAAAAGCGGCATTGGCACAAATGTAGGCTCCTGGGTAGCTTAGATGATTCACTTTGAGAAGGGGGGCTGGTGGGAAGGAACAGTGGTGGAGTGCACATGATGCATGGGGCAAAAGGTTGTTTCCCTAGTAAAATAAAACGTCAATGGAGAAGTTGCTCCACGAATGCACAACCTCTGAAATATTGGCATCTGGGGGAATAGCTGTTGGTAGTCACCACCTATTTATAAAAGGCCGGGACGGATGGATGGAACTGAGCAACACAGATAATTTCTCCCCAACTATAAATCTGAGTGGTGCTAAAGGTTACACGTGCAACCATTTATTTATTGGACATCTTGATGTTGCATGGACTGAGCACATCTGACCAAAGTCTGCTCGTGGCTACACTCATGTTAACCCGGAATAAAAATCTTGGTGGAATCGCACCAGATAGACGTCACGCTGCAAAGAATAGTGTTTATTTATTTATATTAATAAGAGTTGTATCCCGCTCTTCCCGCCACAGGCGCCCCAGAGTGGCTAATAACAATATATAAAAATATAAAACAGTTTTGAACATTATAAAACATAGTCATAAAAAGCAAAAACAGCCCCTCCCCTCCCCACGCCCCAACCTCACCCAACCCTACCCCTCTCCCTCGCCAAATGCCTGACGGAATTGAGCGGCTTTCATTTGTTCGTTCTCATTCTTTCTTTCTCCCACGTCACCCTTCCCCGAAGGCTCAGGGAAAATAGCAAAGTGAAAATGTACATAAAATAAAGCCAATTAAAAAAAAATCCAACCCAAGCTGTATAGAAATAGAAAGCTTTCCTTAATTTTAAAAATAAAATAAAAAAGTGCATCCCAAACCCTATTCCTGCTGGTCAAATGTCTGGCCAAATAAATAAGTCGTGCATTGCCTCTGGAAAATATTTGGGGTTTGGTAAGCCTCCTGGGGAGAAGGGAGGTTCAGAGTTGTGGAGCAGTCACCAAGAATGCTTCTCTGCGTGCCCATGTCACAGAGGCTTGGTGCAGTGATGAAACTTGCAAGAGGGTGCCCACAGCTGACCTTAGGGATTGCAGTGGAATGCTGAGGATCAGGTGATCGAGCTGTTTAGGACTCCAGAGGTCAAATTTTGTGTTGGCTTCCTCTGGGGGTGCCGGCAGGCAAAATGAGTTTTAACAGGCATAAGCAAATCTAGAAAATACTGAATTCTCATTCAAAGTCAGATCTTGAGAAGTTGGAAATTGGCATTGCTCCATTGAGTTCAATGGAGAGACAATATAAGTTTATTCCAAATGAAGGATAGTCTAGTGCAGGACACGAGCAGAGAACTTTGGTCCCATGGGCCAAATTTAGCCAACACCTTTTTATTTGGCCCCTTTGCAATTCCTTGATCTGGCCCCCAGGGATCCATTCCCTCTCACCAAATATTGAAAGAGTGAGCTTGTGAGAAGGGAGCAGAGATGAGGGCATACACTCCAGGCAAGGGGATAGATCCATGATGCTGATCCATGACCTGGACTCTTTCCTCGTCCTGAGCAGACCCCTTACACACCTCCACCCCCAACTCCAAGTTGGCAGGTGGATCTTGCACTAGTTTTCAAAGAAGCCTGAAGGACGGAAAAGGTTCTCCACCCCCCGGTCTAATTTTTAGGCTGCTAGGCTGGGACACAGGAGACCTAGTTGTCCCAATTCATAGAATCATTGAGCTGGAAGGGAATTTGAAGGCCATCAAGTCTAGCCCCCTGCTTTATGCAGGATTTGCCCTATCTAAACCTAGGGCTGGTGCAAGGATATTTGCTGCCCTAGGTGGCCTCAGGCAGCTGTCATGCCCCCCCCCGGCCTCTCATGCTGTGAGGGGGGCTGGGAGTGAACAACAGGGAATACATTGCCCCATTGTGACCTGTTGGGTACTACTTCCAAGTGACCAAGATTGGCCACTGTCGGAGACAGGATGCTGGGCTCGATGGACCATGGGTCTGACCCAGTGTGGTACTGTTTGGCGATGGTTGGATCAGGGAGGGAGAAGCAACAGCTGGAGGGCGGACGGGAGAGGTGCCCCCTTCAACATCCTGCCCTAGAGGCCCTTCCCCCCCAATCCAGCGTGGAGATTAGTGGTGGGAGAAGATGGATATGGGGTGGATTCACCTAGGGGACACCTCTTCCACTCCCATCCAGTCGTCTCCAAGCTTCACATAAGCCACCGCTTTTCCTGTCCTTGATCCTGCTGCTGCTGCCACCACTCAGCTCCACGCTGGATTGGGGGAAGGGGCATCTCTCCTGTTCCCTTCCAGTTCAGAGCTTCTTGGGAGTGGAGGGGGGGCAGCTGAGCGGGGGGGGACACACGACAGCCCCCCCCCCCTTTTCACTTGCTGCTCCAGGTGGGCACCTGAGCTGCCTAATGGTAACGCTGGCTCTGCCTAAACCATCCCAGACATAGGCTCATCCAGCCCCTTCCTAAATAAATCCAAAACTTTGAGCAAGTTCCTTGCTGAAATGCTCTGCCTGGTCATAGGCAAAGCCATTTGGCTGTCTTGGGCCTCGGTTTTCCCTCTGTAAAATGGGGATCTAGCACTTTTTTGCCTCACAGAAGTGACGTGAAAAAAAACGGGCATAAAAGCCTATGAGGGTTGAGATGACTCCAGTCGTTGCAGCCCCCCTACAAGGTGCCATTGACGGGTTTCTAGCCTCAAAACTCTCAGGGCTCCTGGCTACCTACGTCCTTAGGGATCTGGATTAAGGAACAGAATTCTAGAACTGGAAGGGTCATCTAGTCCAACCCCTGCATCCAAGCCTATATCCCCGACAGACGGCTGTCCCGCTTCTTTTTGGATTGGAACCTTCTAGCGATGGAGGGACTATGATTTCTCTAGGCAGCCACCTCCATTGCTATGCAGATGAGATGAGAAAGTAAGAAGTGCCATCCTGGGTCAGACCTAGCATCCTGTCTCCGACAGAGGCCAATCTTGGTCGCTTGGAAAAGTACCCGACAGGTCACAGTGGGCAATCCCTTCTCTGTTGTTCCAGCTTCCCAAAGTAAGAGAGTACGTCCCCAAAACCTACTTGGCTAATAGCCATTAATGGACCTATCCTCCAATCCCATAAGATGCCTCAGATGTGAGAGGTTAGTGGAGATTGGTAAAGAAGGAATAAGGTCTGCAAGGAAGGCTGCCATCTCTCTGGGTTTTGTCTGTGGGCTTTAGGGGAAGCTGTGAGCTATCTGGGTCAGCCAGGGGCATCACAGGAACCTGGAGAAATCGGGCCAGCAGGGGGCAGAGCCATGCTAGAAAAGGGGAGGTCCCTAGGGACTTCCCCGCCCCCTTTTTGTGACATGGCCCCACCCCTATAAAACATCATGATATTCCATAAGGGGCAGGATTACATCAGAAAAGGGCATAGCAGCCCCTTTGCTCCACCCCTAGTGCCAACATGGCATTACCCGCTCCAGGGGGAGGCCCAGGGGGAGGTGATAATCTTCAAGGCAAAAGCTTTCTTTTAGACCTAGGGGACATCCTGATGAAACTGCCAGGCTGCAGGCTTAAAATACAACAAAGGATTTCTTTTTTTAAAATACGAGGCACAATTAACCTGTGGAACTCATGGCCAGGGGATGTTGGGAAGGTCAGTAGCATACCTGATTGTAAAAAAGGCTAAGTTCATGTAGATGTCCATCAATGGCTACGGGCCAAATAGGCTTGAGGATGAAACCGCTGACCTCTGGGAGTGAAAAATGTGAGGTGGATCCCTCTGTACGTGCCCTGATTTTGTTCATTTCCTCTGAGGCGTTGTGTCCTGGCTGCTGTTGGGGACGGGCTGCTTTTGGAGCCAATGCAGCCCTACAACTCGGATTTCTCCTAAGCATCCTCTAAAATATGCAGATCTGGCCATCCTACCAATATAGAAGTTCTTAGTTTAAATCGCCACATACAGGATACAGTGACTTAGCGTCTCAAATGACTTCATCCCGCTCGCTTCAAAGGATGCTGTGCTCCCAAGCCTTGCTTGCATCTTGATGACGTGTTGAGCTAGCCCAAGAAGCTGAACTGTAGGGCTGGAAGGGACATCAAGGGTCATAGATTGTAAGCCGTAGGCAGGGACCGCATCTACCTTATTGTTCTGTAAAACACCAGGCACACAGCTGGCGCTGTACAAATGCTTATAATAATAATAATTCATAATTAATCTAGTCCAACCCCCTCCCCCCCCTACTCCAAGACAGGAAACCCTCCAGCTACAGCATGCTGCTTTTCGAGATGGTTTTGGAAAACATCCAAAAAGGGAGATTCCGTGGTCATCCTTGGAAACTGTCCCATTGCTCGACAGTTCTTACACAGTTAGGAAGATTTCCCCTAATTTCTAGCCGCGATCTACCATGCAGCAAGTTTAAATAACTCCCTTCTATGTCAGTGGAGAACAAATGCTCCCTGTTTTTTTGTTTTTTTTCCCCCCAGCACCCTTTTAGATGTGAAACTAACTGGCGGCAAATTTAAAACCAATAAGACAGTCTTTTTTTTCACTCAACGCACACTTAACTTGAGGAACTTGTTGCTGAAAGAGATGGTCAAAGCCAGGAGTATAGCTGGGTTTTAAAGAGGACCGGATAGGACAGGTTCATTAATGGCTATTTGCTTCCATTTAGACACTACAGCTCAGGTTTGGAGGGGGAGGGGGGGAAAGAGGGGATGGGGCTGCCGAGGGTGGCTTCAAGAGGGGGGTTCTCTTCCCCCCCCCCAATATCTTTACACTGAATGCGGCTGGATTGCAGCAACGGGGCTTCCTAGGGCTACAAGTTGAAGGGGTTCTCCTTGCTCCAATCCAGCCATGGAGCTTGGTGGTGGTTTGGTTGGAGTGAAGTGGGGAGGGCTGCCCCCTTGAACTTGCTCCCCTAGGAGGCTGCCTGCACCACCTATATGGTAGCGCTGGCATACAGGGCAGCATAAGTGACAGGGCAAAGACCATACAGGGAATAGGAAACTCTGGGGTGGGTTGAGGGTGGTTGCAGAGGAGGAGTGAAGTAGTTCCCTGCTGGGAACATGCTGTGAAATGAGGGCTGAAAGATAGGTAGAAGCAAGGCCATGAAGAACCTTGAATGAGCCTTTGTTTTATATCGGTTCTCACTGTAGACCACAGTGTGTCTTAACTCTGAAGCTGCTTAGCTACGGGCCTGCTTGCAAGCCCTTTCTCCGTGTCACGTGCTGGGCTGGGAGCAAGCTTTGTCTTAATAGCTTAGCACGGTGTGTACTTTATAGCAGAAGGAAGGTTTAGAGTCAAAGTGGCTCCTACCCCTTTAGGGAAATGGTTCGGATTTTCTCTCTGCTGTGCTGGGCACTTACTAAATGCACCCGGAGGCACAGCCAATGCCTTGGAGACCTCTGCTAGTGAGACTAATGAGAAGGAGCCTGCTCTGCTAGCCGTGCTGAATGAAAGCAGGGTACCGGCCAAGGTCTCTGCCCCTCAGCGCTTCTCTGATTCACTCTCCTTTAGTTTGTCGTGGAAGACCAGGGGTGTCTTCAAACCGGACGGTGGCTGGGTTTAACATGCTTTAGCATGGCTTAACCCAGGGCCCACCATCGCGTTTGTTGGTGCCTGCCAGATGTTTGCACGGGGGGGCTGCATCCCGACTGTGGTGGGGGTTAGCCCAGGCTGTGACTCGGGGACAATTCCAACCTAGCTACGCTCCTGGCTTCTTTAAAACTCTGGTTACAGACCAGTATGAGTCCTGTGCTGGATTTATGCCAAGCGATTCTACCGACGGACTGACTTTTTTGTTGTTGTCCCCAAACCACTGTAACATAAACCCCACACGGCCACCTCCACCTTCTTTAGTTGGCAACAGAGAGAACTGAAAAGCAATTCCATTAGGACTCAATGTCATAGCCTTTTGCAGCTAGAAAACATTGTAAAACGTGGTCGATTAGGGTCCCTTTTGTGGCTCATCCCCTTTCCTGAAAATTGAGACCCATACGCCTGTCCTGGCTTCTAAATCTCCAACTTTTTATATTTCTGCAACTTGCTTACAACTGTTGATCTTCAAGACCCCCCTCCTCCTTCCCTGCAACTAAGCTATGGACGTGCACCTTCAACTTCAGGAACTATCCTTGTCCCTTCTCGTAGGCAGGCACCCCCTTCTTGTCACCTTGCCTTTGTCCATGCTAGATTGTAAGCCCCTTGGGGCAGGGACCTAGTGCTGACCAGTTAATGACTGGTCAGCACCAGGCACGTTGTTGATGCTATAATAATGAATAGGGCTGTGCATGGGGGTCAAGTATTTGTATTTGTGATTTTAATATTTGTATTTGTATTTTTGCCTGTGTTCGCTGCATCGTTGCCAGTGTGGAAAACACAGTGAACATGGGTCTCTGCGTATGGGTTATTTTGACGCGGGCGTGCAGTGAGGCTCTGCTAGTTTGACAAGTGTATAAGGAAAGGAAAATGCAGTAAAAATTTGCTGCTAAGTCTGCTACCAATTGCCGACTCGCCGAAGGAGACAGGACACCAAGGACTGGGTTTAAACGGCCACACTCTTTATTAAATAAAATCATAATTAGAATAGGTGGGGGAAATCGCCTAGTGCGATTCGGGTCCAGTACTTTAACTCTTAACACAACAGCAACTCAGGGGTGGTTTCGATATACCCTCGATTACCGCTCCACTCACAAAAACGTCTCTCCCCCCCGGCCCTTTTGGGCCATGGGCGGGGGACCAAAGTTCTTCTGGACTTGAGTAAGGACGAGGGCACCTGCAGGCGGGGGACTGTCCCTGTCCCTACAGCCCTCGCTGCACCCCCTTCCAGGGAGACTACCCTATCGCTTGCCGTAACCTGCTTTTGTGACAGGTGTGACCTCCCCATTGCTTAAGGAGATGACTCATACTTATCATAATTCTATTCTAGGTTTAACCTGCAGTACTGGTCCCCTGCAAGAGTGCGACAAAATTGAAACGGGCACCCCCCCCCCCCCTGCTTACTAAGGGGAGAAGCCAATGAAACCAGTTGCCCAGCACTGTGAGGAAGGCAAAAACCGAGAATCCCTTCCTGGCCTCGTTTGGCGACCAGTGGAAGGAAACCCACAGTGCATGCGAGGGAGGGCGGGTGCCATTTCTTCCTGCTCCAGCCCGCAACTAGGGCTGGAGCTGTTCGGAGTTCGAGTGTGGGCTCTGCCTAGCCGGGCGGGGCCCACGTGATGCTGCTAGACTATCCTGGGCCGCCAGGGTTGCCTAGCAACCCCGGCGGCCCCCCTCCCTTTGGGGCGGCGGGCAGAGGCAATTTTAAAAGGGAAGCACTGGTTCAAGGGAGAACGAAGAATGCCGCTAGCTTGGTGGGGCGGTTCCTAGCTTTGGGAGGGTGAAATGGGGCCTGGATCTGGCTCAGGGGGATTGCTGGCTTGAGGAAGAGTACAATATGCATCTGGCTTGGGAGGGGAGAAGGGAACATGGGGCTGGCTTGAGGGGGGAGTTGCTGGATTGGGAGTGGGGCATGGGTCTAGTTTGTAGGGTGTCAATGGTTTGGGGAAATGGTCGCTGACTTGGGGGGAAAGGGTATGCGACTAAGCTCAGGGGAGATTGTTGGCTTGGGGAGTGGGGAATGGGACATGGGCTGCTTAGGGCGGGGGTTGCTGACTTGGGAAGGGGAAATGAGGCATGGGGTCTGGCTTGCAGGGCATGGTTCTGTCTCACAGGGGAGTCAATGGCTGGCGGAAAGTGGAATCCCTAGGTAGGAACTGGGCTGGCTCATCAGAGTCGCTGGCTTGCAGGAGAACTCGCTGGTTCGGGAACCAGAGGGATAAAGTCGCCAAGGACTCACTGTTTCTGGCTAGGCTAGGGCTGACTGACGTGCTGGAGGCTGCAGTTCGGAGACCGTGGCAGCCCCTGAAGATGCAGAGGGCTCACTACAGGCTCCAAGCAGGCAGCTAGCCCCTCTCCTTTGTTTCTCTTGGATTGTAAGCCCCCTGGGGTAGGGACCTGTCTATAAGTAGTAATTGTACAGTGCCAGGTACACTGCTGGCACTATATAAATAATTATATTTCAAATATGGAACCCGAAAGGGTCTTTTTTGGATTTATTTGTATTTTGTTGAAGCCTGAATGCACAGCCCTAATAATGAATAATTCCTGCATACAGCATTTGGTTGTAAATTATCCTTCTTCTACTGTCCTTTCATTCATGGCTGCCTTCTCCCCTGTAACACTAAGCTAAGCACATGCACCTGCACCTTCTCAACTTCATGGATAATCCCTCTCTCTCCATAGATTCCCCTCTCCCTTCCCTTGTCCAGCTTAGATTGTAAGCTCCATGGGGCAGGGACCTGTCTCTAATCAATTATTGTTCAGTGCCAGGCACATGGCTACTGCTATATAGTAAAAATAATTAATAATTAATAAATGAATTATATCTACCACCTTTATGCTTCATATTGCAATGGTACTCTTGGAAACTATTTTTCTTTCTCCAGTGGTGGAAGCACACAAGTCTGTACTAAAATGGCACCCTTGTTATCTCTGGTTTGGAGTAACTACTACCTTGTTCTGCCTTCATCCTGAGGAGAAACAACAACCAGGGTTTCCTCTCCTCCCTTGGAAACTGCAAGGAACTTCTAGCAGGGGGTACAGGAATAACAAGTCATCGGTGAGACAGAGATGCTGTGTGACAAACGCACAAAGGAGGAAGTCCGGAGGTTGATGGGACAGCAGAGGACTGCAGAGGAATATAAACGGGGATATTTCTCCTAAGAGCACCCATGAGCATGACCCAGCCTCCTTCCTCAGTTTAACCTTGTATGTTTACAGATCCAGGGAGCTTCAGACCTGAAGGTGACACAGGGATCAGGAATGAGTAGAACAGGGGTGGGAAGCCCCTCCTAACCCCAAGGACTGGGTCCCCATCAGGGATGTCGGCCTTAGAATTTTTGGGGCTCAGCGTGAATCTACAATGGGGGGGCCCTGGTGCCCCCCCCCATGCTGGGTCCTAGGTAGGGTGGCCATATCTCCCCTTTAAAAGAGGATGCTTATGGAAAATACATGTTGCAGGGTTGCATTGGTTCCAGTGCAGCCCTGCACCATGTATTTTTAATGTGTCCTCTTTTAAAGGGGAGGTATAGCCACCCTAGTCCTAGGGTTTGTCATATTTGGGGACCCATTGGCAGGGAGTGGGGGCCTAGAACCCTGTCCAAAATGGGGATTACTGTGGGACCCCCCCCCAACCAAGGTGGAGAAAATAGCAGGGCCGTGGGGCAGTTGCCTCAGGCTGGCCCCAATCCATGCAAGACACCGTGGCCTGGAGCACCCTGTAGGAGCAGGGAAAGGGGAATGGGATCCGCTATAGCACCAATGCAGGCCCTGCAACATGGATTTTTCATAAGGGTGCCTTAAAAATGTGCCTAGGTGGCAACCCTACCTATCGCCTTCATAGGGGGCATGACCCCCATCCCCGAAGCGCTCCACAGCTACCTGGCAGCTGGTGATTTGTCAGTGGGCTGCAGAGTGTGGCTGCTGGGCTCATCCATGGTGGGTGTAGGGGAGCTTTGGGGGTTGTTCACCACCCCGGGAGTAAGGGTATCCTCTCCCTCCGAGCTGGAGGCTGCTCACACCTCCAAGGTCTGAAGAAACCCCACCCCCTTAGGAAGCATCATCATGCCACAAAGATCTGTGGGGAGGTGGGCCGCATTAGAAAAGGGGGCCAGAATAATCCCTATGGATCACCCCTTTCCTGACTCGCTCTCCTCTTGAGTCCCAGTAATATGGTGAAATTGGGGCTTTCCCCCAGAACCTGGAGGGGTTAAAACTCAGGAGGGGGCAACCCTAGTACGGAGAGGGAGTTTTTGTTTCCTTACGCTGCCTTGATCAGAGATAAGCACACTGTCTACGGATACCATCAGCCCTTTCCAAATGGTATTAGAACCGCACTGGCTGGAAGGGCTTGGAATCTAGGGTTAAGCCTGCAAGAGGCTTACACGACTGAATGTGGACAGAAAGACGCATTGGGAATGGACACGTTCAACAAATTACACACGGATCAGGGGCGGATGGATCCTCGGGGTGTAAATTTAGCCTTGCTCTGTGGACTTCAGTAGGGAAAGGTTTATTTATAAGAGGGGGGAGCAGCTCAAATTCTCAGGATAACCCAGAGCGTGCCTGGAAGCATGTGGAAAAAGTGATGGAGATTGGGTATAAAAGACTAGGCCAGTGATCTACCAATCGCTTGCTCTGGAGCGGCTCCACTGAATCCCAAATCTCTGCCTTAGACAGTAGAGGAAACCTTTGGCCCAGCTAATCCATGGTTGGCTTTTATTTGGCCCCATTCCTCTGTGGAGTGGATTCCCTGCTGTTTCCACAGTTTCTTTCCTTGTAGCAGCCTTGAACCTCCAACCTTCCCATTTCCTTTCCAAAGTTCTACAAGAAGAGAGATCAGAGCAACAAACTATTGGCTCCCTCTAGCTACTTTGGTCAGTGTGACAATGGCCACTGTATATTGGTCATATAAAGAGTTTACAGGCAGTGCCTTGAAAGGGCCTTTCCAGGGGCGTAGCTAGGTTGGAATGGGCCCAGGGGCAAGAAAGGGTGGGGCAAATGTGTCCCTCCTGTTCTTATGATAACCACGCCCCTGCTTCTGGTGTGGCTCAGCTGCTCTGCTTTGGGACAGCTGTTCCCAGAGGGCTAGGTTCTAGGTCACCCTGTCTGTCCACGCCCCTTCTATCATCTGCCATTCGTACACGGTGAGCGTTAAACCCCTGGCTACCGGTAGTTGGGAGTGGTTAGCAGGAGATGGATCACACCTCCATAACCTCTGCACACGTTGTTTGCGCTGGCCACTATCGGAGACAGGATGCTGGGCTTGATGGACCGTGGGTCTGTCCCAGTACAGCACTTCTTATGTTAAAAGATAAGCTAAGCAAGAGCCTGTCTGTTTAAAGGGTGGGCAAATTTATACAAAACCTGTTATTCGTGCCCCTCCCTGCAGCAATTATTGCTTTCATCAGGGGCGTAGCTAGGTTGGAATGGACCCAGGGCGAGAAATGGACTCCGCCCCCCCTTCCCTGTCCCACCTCCTCCCCTCCTTCCTCCCCACCAGCGCCTCGCCCTCCCTCCACTTGCTATGCCTGAGTCCTGGCGGCTGCGCTGCCTGCCTTGTGCTGCTGTTGCTTGCTTCGTCCTGTGCTACCCGCCAGCTGGCTCCCACACGCACCGCAGGTGCATTTGCTCAGTTCAGACTCCCTCCGATGGCACTGCAACAGGACAGTGCCCCCCCCCCCTCCAGTTTGGGGCCTGGGACAAATGTCCCTTCTGTCGCTATGATAGCTAGACCCCTGGCTTTCACGTAACCAGGCTTTCCACGCAACGTTCAACTCTACTCCCCAGCCGCAAGCAGAGGGTTAGATAGATTTTTCCCATCTGTGGTACAAGTGGTATGGGACAAGGCTGCTAGGTAGAATCCAAGTATTGTTTTGCTGTGAGGTGCAATCTTTCCTTGAAATCCGTGCTCTTTTTCTCAGCTGTCACTTCTCAGCATTGCCCTCCAGGCCAGGGACCTCCATGCTGATTTCTAAGCTTGCATGTCTGACATTAGCAGCAGGGGAGAAGGAGCCGTTTAGGAATACATTAAGCAGACAAAAGGGCAGAGATGGGATTTAGCATATTGACATGCAGAAAGTAGGATTTATTTATCAAGAAATTGTCACTTGGGAGTATGTGTTAAGTCCCTCTGCAAGAGCATTTTTTCTCCTCTCTCATGTGATCGCAAGAAGTGCAACTATGGGTCAGAACAATGATCCATCAAACCCAGCATCTTCTGCACGACGCTGGCCATCTCTGGTCACACTCACTACGTAGAAATGCACAAGTCAGCACGGAGTGATCCATTCCCAGCTCCTGACAGTCAGAAGTTATGGCCACGACCAACATGACAAATAGCCATTTATGGACTTGTCCCTCTGTGTCTTCTTCCATTTCCCTCCCCAAAATTCTGCAGCCAGGAAACCCAAATTTTGAGAGTAAAAAATCCGGATTCTGCAATAAATTATGCAAATGGATTAAATCATCTTATGCAAATTTTGAATGCAAATACATTTCCCAGCATGCCATTTCATCAATTTTGAGCATCACCTATCTTAAAAAAAATTAACAAAATACCACACAGAGGCTATCAGCAGAGGTGTGTGTGTGTGTGCATTGGTGGGGGTGAGTCATGGGCTGCTCCTTTTCAGCAGCTGTGAGAAAGGGCCCTGTGGCCTGAGAATCTATACCAGCCGGTAACCATGCCAGCATCCCATTGGCCAGCTCACAGTGTGGGCATCCTATTGGTTTGTGTAAAGTGGTCCCTATTCAGGCTGCAATTCTGTGCTACTAGAGGTAATTTCCACAACAATTTGGCCAAATGCAAAATTCTGTAAAAATGGCTGCGGTCGCAGCAGCGCAGATTTCATAGGGCCCTGCCTATAGCATGTGAGGCAATAAAGGGGAAAGCCAGTCAGAAGTGTAAAAACACCAGGGTGTCCTGTGCCTTTAAGAGAAGCCAGCTGCTTTGGGCATTGAATACTGCAGCTGCTGCCAGGATGGAGATAAACCTGCCAGGACCTGCCACTGTTTCTTCAAGCAAGAAAGAACATGCCCAGAGCAAGTACTCTGCCAGTGCAGGGGGCCAGCGAATTGCTGCCTGCTGCAGCCTTTCCCAAGTAAGGGCTGGGAGGGGAGCATGCGCCCACTTCTATTTCAGGTTGTAGGTGTGTGTGTGTGAACATTCCCAATGGCTATTCCTTTTAAAGTCACCGAGTCCTTTAAACAGGCAGCTACCTTGAGTGGGCAAGACAGACCAAACCGCTGTATCAATGCGTTTGAACAAAGCAGAGCTGGACCCAGGGAAACTGGGGTCCTGTGTGAAAAGGTGGCATGGGCTCCTTCCCAGGGCTGGATCCAGACTAGGGTAGACGGTACAAACCACACCGGGGCCCTGCAAGGCTCCCCAACATGTAGGGCTCCTAAAGAAACTGGACATGAAAACGGGAGTGGGAGAAGTGCTAGCCCACAGAGCCACTAACGTTGGGAGCCCTGGCCTCTGGAGGGGAGGCTCCATTTATGAACAAACGTCCATTCATTACAGTAACGTTTTCCTGTTTCTTATTAGCAGATACCGCGACCACTCCCCGGACTGTCCTGGGACAGAAAATCATGGGCAGTACGGTCCAGGTCAGGTCAGGTCAGTGAACTGACATGCCTGTGGCTGGGGAGCCATCTCACTGCCCGGAAAGCCTGGGTAGGCCCAGGAACAAAATGAATGTGCATGCGGCCAGCTCCGCCCATACCCTGGTCCCAGAGCCCCGCCATGACGGACACAGTGGGACAAAGACAAGTCTGTTTTTACTCAGTGTTAGGTACCAAGAGAGCAGATGGAGGAGTAGGCCCAAGGGACCAGGAACATAGTGCAGGATTGGAGTCCCAAGGTTCAGGAGTTCAGGGCACCAAGGTGCAGAAAAGGCACACAGACTAGGGGACATATAAGAACATAAGACGTGCCATACTGGGTGAGACCAATGGTCCATCGAGCCCAGCATCCTGTCTCCGACAGTGGCCAGTCACAGGGGCCTGGGAGAAGCACCCAACAGGTCACCATGCTATCCATTCCCTGTGGGTCATCCCCAGGCTCCCGACAGTAAAGGGAGTAAAGTTCCCCAATCCTATCTGGCTAATAGCTGCTAATGGAACTATCTTCCAGAAACTTGTCCTAACCTCTTTTAAACTCAGCTAGAGTACTGGCCTTGACCACCTCCCCTGGCAGTAAATTCCACAACCTAATTGTACGCTGAGTGAAAAAATACTTTCTTTTGTCTGTTTTTACTCTGCCACCTGTGACTTTCATGGAGTGTCCCTTAGTTTTAGTACTAGTTGAGAGGGTAAATAACCATTCCCTGTTTACAAGTTCCATATCGCTCATGATTTTATAGACCTCTATCATATCGCCTCTCAGCTGTGTCTTTTCCAAGCTGAAGAGCCCCAACCTATCAAGCCTCTCTTCATACGGGTGCTGTTCCATACCCTGAATCATTTTTGTTGCCCTTCTCTGTACCTTTTCTAGTTCTGCTATGTCTTTTTTGAGATGGGGCGACCAGAACTGCACACAATATTCAAGGTGCGGTCGCACCATTGATTTGTATAGAGGCATTATGACATCCTCAGTTTTATTCTCTATTCCCTTGCGAATAATTCCTAACATTCTATTTGCTTTTTTGACCGCTGCGGCACACTGGGCTGAGGATTTCAGTGTATTATCCACAATCACTCCCAGATCCTTTTCCTGAGTGGTAACTCCTAGCTTAGTACCCAGCATTGTGTACTCATAATTTGGATTATTTTTCCCAATGTGCATCACTTTGCACTTGTCCACATTAAATCTCATCTGCCATTTAGATGCCCAGGCACCCAGTCTTGTAAGATCTTGCTGCAGCTCCTCACAGTCTGCTCGTGTTCTGACTACTCTGAATAACTTGGTGTCATCTGCAAATTTGATCACCTCACTCTTAACACCCTTTTCCAGATCATTAATGAATACATTGAAAAGAACTGGTCCCAGTACAGATCCTTGGGGCACACCACTTTTTACATCCCTCCATTGTGAAAACTGGCCATTTAGTCCCACTCTTTGCTTCCTATCCTTTAACCAGTTACCAATCCATAGCAAAACACTACCTCCTATTCCATGACTTTTTAATTTTCTCAAGAGTCATTTATGTGGGACCTTATCAAAAGCTTTCTGGAAATCCAGGTACACTATATCTGCTGGGTCTCCCCTGTCCACATGCTTGTTTACGCCCTCAAAGAATTCCAAGAGATTAGTGAGGCATGACTTCCCTTTGCTAAATCCATGCTGACTCTTTGCCATTAAGCCATGTTTATCAATATGCCCAGTGATTCTGTTCTTAATGATAGTTTCCACCATTTTGCCCGGCACAGACGTCAAGCTTACCGGTCTGTAGTTTCCAGGATCACCTCTGGAACCCTTTTTAAATATTGGGGTTACATTTGCCACCCTCCAGTCCTCAGGTACAGTGCCAGATGCCAACGTTAGGTTACAAATTACTACTAGTAGGTTTGCAATTTCACATTTGAGTTCCTTCAGAACTCTGGGGTGAATACCATCTGGCCCTGGTGATTTGTTCGTATTAAGCTTGTCAATTTGCTCTAGAACCTCCTCCAGGGTCACGCTGATTTGTGACAGTTCATCCAATTCATCACCTACAAAGTAGGGTTCTGGCGTGGGTATCTCCCCAACATCCTCCGCAGTGAAGACCGAAGCAAAGAACTCGTTTAGCTTCTCTGCAATGTCCTTGTCCTCCCTGAGTGCCCCTTTTACTCCCTGGTCATCTAATGGCCCAACCGACTCCCTAGCAGGCTTCTTGCCTCTGATATACTTGAAAAAGGTTTTATTATTTGTTTTTGCCTCTTTAGCAAGTCTCCTTTCAAATTCTTTCTTGGCCTGCCTTATTAGCACCTTACAGTTACGTTGCCAGTGTTTATGCTCCTTTGTATTTTCCTCATTGGGGCTAGCTTTCCATTTCTTAAAGGATGCCTTTTTGGCTCTAATAGCCTCCTTTGCGTCTCCATTTAGCCACAGTGGTAGACGTTTAGTCCTCCTGCTACCTTTTTTAACTTGTGGGATGCATGTAATCTGGGCTTCCAAGATGGTGCTTTTCAACAGCCTCCATGCCTCTTGCAAACATGTAGTCCTTTCAACTGTGCCTTTTAGTTTCTTTCTAACTAGCTTCCTCATTTTGGCATAGTCTCCCTTTTTAAAGTTAAAAGCCAGTGCTGTACTTTTAATTAACTTTCTCCCTCCAGCAACTATGTCAAATTTGATTATATTATGATCGCTATTGCCTAGTGGCTCGGCCACAGTTACTCCTTGCACTAGTTCCTGTGTGCCACTTAGGACTAGATCTAAAGTAGCTCCTCCCCTCGTTGGTTCCGGAACCAATTGCTCTAAAAAGCAGTCATTTATGGCATCCAGAAATTTTACCTCCACATCCCGCCCCGAGGAGGCATTCACCCAGTCAATATTGGGGTAGTTGAAGTCACCCATTATTATTACGTTCCCAGTTTTAGTAGCCTGTTTAATCTCTGTTAGCATTACATAATCAGTCTCTCTATTCTGGTCAGGGGGGGCGATAGTATAGCCCCACTGCTATACTCTTCTGCTTGATACCTGGAATTTCAATTCATAGGGATTTGAGGGAACAGTTTGCATCCTGTAAATTTTTTATTCTACTTGCCTCAATGCTGTCCTTAACATACAGAGCCACCCCCACCACCAACACGATCTCCTCTGTCCTTTTGATATATCCTGTACCCTGGTATTACAGTGTCCCATTGGTTATCCGCATCCCACCAGGTCTCTGTGATGCCTATAATGTCTAGATCTTCATTGAGTGCTATAAACTCTAATTCTCCCATCTTACTTTTTAGACTTCTAGCATTAGCATATAGACACTTAAATGTATTCTTTTTATTCTTCTGTTTAATGGGCACATTATAGGTAACTGAAACAGGCACTCTGGAATCATTATCTGTCTGTTCTCCCCCACGTTCCACCTGAAATCCCTTGCCATTTATCTTATCCTTAGTCTTAAGACACTCTACTTCCTCTAAAGTAACATCCTTTGGAGATGCCACAGCCCGAACCGTGCAGTCCACAGCGCCTGTCGGCTTTCCCCCAGGTTCTAGTTTAAAGACTGCTCTATCACATTTTTAATTTTTAGCGCTAGCAGCCGGGTTCCACTCTGGTTAAGGTGGAGCCCATCCCGTTTGTATAGGCTCTCCTTTCCACAGAAGGCTCCCCAGTTCCTAATAAATCTAAAGCCTTCCTCTTTGCACCTATGTCTCATCCACACATTGAGTCTCTGGAGCTCAGCCTGCCTCTGGGGTCCTGCTCTTGGAATTGGTAGCAGTTCTGAGAATGCTACCCTGGAGGTTCTGGACTTCAGTCTACTACCTAGCAACCTAAATTTGGCATCCAGAACCTCCCTCTTACATCTACCTATGTCATTGGTGCCCCCATGGACCACAACAACAGGATCCTCCCCAGCACTCCCTAGGATTCTGTCTATGTGTTGCGTCAGGTCCGCAAACTTCGCACCAGGCAGGCAAGTTACCATGCGATCCTCACGGCCACCAGCAACCCAGCTGTCTACATTCCTAACAGGCAGATAGACAAGTTGGTTTTCCAGGGCCGGGGCAGAAGGACTGGTTACTTAATCAAATCCAAACCGAGTTCCAACAGAGCTGCATCTAGGGGAGACAGGACCAGTCCAAAGAGCGGACAGCACTGAGACGAAACAGGAACGAGACAGGATGTAGGCTGATAATCCACACAGCTTTCTGTGACTGCAGGTCTGCCTTTTATACAGCAGGCAGCCAACCAGGAAGCTGGGTGCTTGGAGCAAGACTGAGAAGGGGTGTGGCCTAACCAGCTCTGGGGAAGGTCATTAGCGCTAACTCTGGTCACTGGCCAGCGTGCCTCAGTGGTGCTGAGGCACTTGCCACTGTGCGGAGGGCTCCAAGGGTGCTGGCTTGAACCCTTGCCCTCAGTAGGGTTGTCACTTGTGGAAATGACCCTGACACTCCCATAGGCCAAAATGGGAGTGTCAGGCTCATTTCTAGGAGAGGTGGAAACCCTCATAGGAAGAGGGTCAGTTTCTCACAGGGCCCCAACTTTCCTGAACCGAGCACTGCCCCTTCCTAAAGTAGGTATGTTTTCCAGACACACACTGACTGGGAAATGGTACTAGACTTGGATTTTGATGTTTGATTAAACATAACATTCCTTTCAGGGACTGGGGGCTCCTGCGTTACAGGTTCAGCATCAGGGAACTCCATCATTGGGTCCATGTGGGGGTAGGAGAAGAGTATATAGTAGGGGTGAGACACCGGGGAGAATACCAGATACCGAATGTACCGGTATTGGATCTCCCTGGTACCGGATTTACCGGTATTGGCATACCGGATTTTTAACATTGGCTGCGGTACCGGATTTTTCAGTGAGTAGAAGGTTGAATAGGGGTATTTGTCCATTATTTTAATCCTCGCTTTTGAGACTGGGTAATTTCAGACGTTACGATACCATGGTCAACCACGGTCAACCCTCTGTGGTGGCTGCGGTACCGTAACGTCTGTTGGACCCAAAAGAGATTCCTGCCAGAGGTTCACCCCCGGCGGGAATCTCTGTGACCACGCTTTCGGCCCTCCGGCCGCCTGGAGCTCCAGAAGTGTGGTCAAACAGATTCCCGCCGGGGGTGAACACCTGGCGGGAATCTGTTTTGGGCCCAACAGACGTTACGGTACTACGGCTGCCACAGTGGGGTTGACCGTGGTATCCTACCATCTGTTACTGCCCCACGGCCCAGAATCGGCGGACGGCACCAGCTGTTATCGCCACCGATTCCGGGCCATGGCTAAGACCCCGGGGGGCGGGGAGGCACAGTGGCCAGATTGGCTGCTGCGCCCACCCATCTCCCGGAGGGCAGGCGGCTGGAGGAGCGGGGGCAGGGGGGCGGGGCTGTGCAGACACACGTTGTGCTGCGCAGTCCCTCCCCAGATCCCCCTCTGGAATTAGCCGGCATGCTTGTTGACTGGCTGATCTGATTCCGGAGGGGGATGAAGATTTGACCACACGCCGAGCTGTTTGCAGGAGGGGCGGGGTAAAAATCTATAAAATAAATAAATAAATAAATAAATAAGAAGGGCGGCCGGCACATCTGAAATTACCCTTCTATACCCAAAACTGGAAATCAGCTCTCATAAGAATCTGGTCTCTAGTAGGTAGGATTTAGGATCAGCTTTGTTTTCTTCCTGGATTAACGGCCCAAGGAGATCTAGTGTGGCATTTTGGCCACGTTGGATCTCGACAGGCAGTTTTGAGTGCTCCATGTTGTGCATGTGGCACTGCAAAAAAAACCTTTTTGTGCATGCTCAAAAACGTTTTTTGTTTAATGTGTATGCACAAAATGGCACCACGCTGTGTTGGATGGAACAGTGTGGCTCCATTTTGGGCAGGCACGTTTAACAAAATACTTCTTTACACATGAACACAATTCCACCTCCACCCCCCATGTAAATGTGCAAATTGGTGATGCACAAGGGGAAAGGGGAACAGAGCTTCCAGTCTGGTTCTCCGTCAGAATAAGAACTAGATTGTGGCTGGTCCATGTTCCAACAAGCCCGGATCAGAGTGGCGGGTTCCGACAGAACTAGAATCCTACACAGAGAGTCATTTCAGATCTAAGTAGGATACACACGAGTGTCAAAGATTTACATTGACATGACACTGTGTGCGCTTTTGGTCCAAATTTTTGCAAAGATCACATGAGACTGTGTGTGATTTTGGTCCAAACGGTTGGGTATAGCTAAATCAAGCACAATATTTCACTTTGTGAAATATTCCGTTTTCAAACAGTTAAGGTGCTTTTAGATGTGCCACAATCTAGCAGATTTAAAAAATACGCTTGTAGAAACCTCAAGAGGGTGGTGTTCACCCACGCCGGAAGTCTCCTGGCCGCCATTGGAAACAGCGGCATCGCGTGGCTCGCGCGTTCTTTAGAAAACTGGATTTGTAAAGCCTTGTATCAAGGTTTTACA
The DNA here is from genome assembly GCA_003113815.1 of Sphenodon punctatus. Classification (NCBI taxonomy): domain Eukaryota; kingdom Metazoa; phylum Chordata; class Lepidosauria; order Sphenodontia; family Sphenodontidae; genus Sphenodon; species Sphenodon punctatus. The sequence continues at coordinate 577,632 of QEPC01006909.1, read as the reverse complement.
AATATGATTTTCTAATAAATGCGTGAACCGTCCAGCGCCACTGTTTCAAATTGTGGCCAGGAGACTTCCAGTGTGGGGAGGCGCGTCTAAAACGCCACCTGTGCAAGGTTCCTAAAAGCGGATTTTAAAAATTTGCTAGATTGTGGCATGTTTAAAAATGAGCTAAGACTCAAAATATTCATTTTGCCCTTAATGTAACGGAGATAAAACTCTGGATAATTTTTGCTTGTTTAGTGCTCCTTACAGCTAAAGTGAAATTATAACAATAGTCATAAAAATTGTGCCTCCTTCCCCTCCCCATCCAAATGCCACTCAGAGGGCTACTAAAAATAATATAAAATCTGTTTTAAAGTAATTTAAAACAGGAAGGAAAAGAGGAAAGAGAAAACACATTAAGATCCTAAAAGCACCTGGAGAATAAAAAGGTCTTCAGATGCTTTTTTGAGGTGAGAAAGGAGGAACTGAGTTGCACACTGAGGTACCCACCACAGCAAAGGCCTGCTGGCCTGTGAGGTTGGGAATCGTGAGATCCCTCAAAGAGCAGGCTGAGGTGGTTTCTGAGCACAGATAACCATCAGGGCAAGTTTCCAGGAGCAGGTCCCACATATAGGCCCAGACTGGCCATACCTCCCCTTTAAAATAGGACGCTTATGAAAAATACATTTATTTAAAAAAGAAGAAAACAGATAAAACAATTGCCCCCTACCCCCCCCCC
>QEPC01006909.1:557073-575274 GCA_003113815.1 Sphenodon punctatus | reverse complement strand
GAGAGACACGGCCGAAGCTGCCGGACAAGATGTAACTACCGAAACGTGCTCCCTGCCACGCCCACAACCTGAGATTCCAGGTTGAGCCGTGAATTGAGGAGCACACCCAGACTCCGCACTTGAGAGACCATGGGAGGGCGAACCCCCCCTACAAGAAGAGATTCAACCACTCCCAGGCCTCCCCCCCCCAAGCCCTCACCCACCAACATCACCTCCGTCTTGTCAGGCTTCAGCTGCAGATGGCTCAACCTCATCCAAGCCTCCACAGCCGACAGGCACTGGGAAAATAAAGAGACTGCATGGCCTGGGTCGATGGAAAAAGCGAGGTAGAGCTGAGTGTCATCAGCGTACCACAGCATCAGCTTGTGGGGAGTGTCCTGAGGAAGAACCATACTGTAAAACACCTTTTGTATTACTTAACTATGGGTGAAAACAGATATAACACTGGCCTGCTTCAGCCTGCTTTGGCCCAGCTGGACCAAAGAAAAAGCTGTCTGTCTGTCTGTTCCTGGCCTGTCAGATGTGGGCCCGGTTCAAACCCTGGCAGGGGTGGGGCGGCAGCCAGGCGGAAGTGTGGCTCCGTAATGAAGTGGAGTCACGGTCTGATTGCAGCAGCCTCCCAGCTGGGGCAGAGCAGGCTGAACCAGGTGGGAATGTCTATTCCTGCGGCTGGAGCTGACCCGGCTGGGGGTAGCTCCCCACAGGGCGGCATGACAGACATCGGCGATGTCTGCTTTCACCCTATGAGTCACAGAACCCAGCCCACATTAGGGAGAATGGCATCATGTTACATGTTCTTTTCAAATGTTTCCCCTGCAACCCCTTACACCCTGGGGATTCTGGGGTGCACTGACTCGCATGAGTAAGGAGTGTGTGTATGTCTTACATCCCCTCCGACATTTGAGGGAGAGAAATAGGGGCACTTCATGCCACATAAATGGTCATGTGCTTATGAAAATTTGTAACGGCCCACTAACTTTGTGGTTAAGATGGAAGAAAAGGATGTGTGAGAATTTCTGTGCACACGTACGTTTGTAGGTGCAGGGTTGACTGTTCAAGAAGTTTTTTTAAAAGTCCAAATTCTCAAATGGATGGATTGAGTTTGGCTCTAAAGTTTCAATGTTAAAGACATTCAGAGAATCACAGATGGCAGCAGAGACAGGCCCTTTGCAGCAACGAAAGAATCATCTCTCACACACACACTTAACACCCCCTCCTACCTATTTTAGTTTTCCTCTTGATCCCAGGCACACAGCTTGCTCCAGCCTGGGTGTTACCTTTCATTGTTCTTTCGATAGCGGTGCTTATCCCAAGCTTGTTAACGTGAGAAAAACGTGCCCCACCTCCAACCGCCAGCAATGAACAAACAATAAGGGCCGCTAGGGTGGCACGGCAAGGAGTCAGCCAGCTCTTTCTCTTTCCCTGTTCCTCCCCCCTGCCCCGCTCAGTCCAGAGGTTCCTACCTCTCCTCCAAGTGGTGCAAACCTGCCCCAGGTGGGTGAAAATTGGAAAAGAGGAATGGAATGTCAAGAAGACATTGCCCCTTTAAACAGGAGGGATCACCACTCCCGGGATCGGGAAGGTTCTGTGACAGTTAGGGAGTGGCCAACTGTAAGGCGCTTGACTGGATGCCGGTGGGCGGAGAGGGAAGCTGAGCTGAACTTTTGGGGAGAGCGGGAGAGGTCGGTCTGGGTAAACTTGGGCTGTGTCGAACATAAATGGGGGACAGTGGGTTGGGACTCACCAGTGGGCCCCGCGAGGAGCTTGCAGTGATTTTGGGGTCAGGGCCTGGAGCAGCGATGCTCCCAGGGGTCTGGTGGTCTGATGCTCCCTGCCGCGCCCCCTGCTGTGACCCCTCCTGCGGCTTGTTCGGACTAGCTTTACATCTCTGTCAGACCTACAGTCCAGTATCTCTCTGTGACACCTATCAGGAGTAGGTGTTTCGCCCAAGATGACAAAACAACTTGGGCTTACCGTATAGGGTCCAGTTTTCAAAAGGGCTTGGTTCCCTCTTAGCCATCGAGAACTAGGGTTATTAATCCCTCCAAATCTGACCGGGTTTTACTGCATCATCTCCTGACTCCAGATGAAATCGCTCTTTCCCTAACTTCTCGATAAATGCTGCTAGAACTTGTTTTCAGAAGGACAGTGCCCCATTTTGAAAGAGGCCGGGACACCTGAGAAAGGAGAGAGGGCAGGGCAGGGAGAGGCCATTCTGCCAATTCCTGGAGAGGGTCGTGATGAAGCCGTACTCCAAAGAGAGCATGGACCACTTTCCCAATCCCCTTTCCCTGCTTGCTTCCGTTGTGGTCCTGCTGCTTGAGGGTCAAAGCTTTTGGAAAGGGGGCAACCCTACCTAGCACAAGTGTTTTTGAAGGAGTTAGGCCCCAGATCATATTGACATTCAATGGGATTTGGATTACCTAGCTCCTGTCTGTGCAGAGTGCGCAGTACGTGTTGTGGGCTCTGCTTTACTGGATCTTCTTCAGTATTCAGACCCAGTGGTGCCAGCGTAGTTTTTCATGTGCCCTTTGCTTTATAAAAGGAGCAGATACCCAGAAATCCACCGCTAAATGGAAAATGAATGATAGGTGCTTCTAAAAATCGGGACACTTTGGCTCTGTGGGAGCTGCTTGAGTGCGGAGAATTTTTGAAAGTCAATTTCAGGCTCACTGGGGGCGATACAGCCAAATGTAGAGCTTTCATCCCAAATCTGAGGAAACTCCCAGGCCGAAGAAACCAAATAAGAATGGTGACAAAAATATCCCCCCCCCCCCAGTTAACCTGTACACATTTAATACTAGAGGCATAACGCTGTGAGGGAAACTGGGGGGGTCACTGGGGGAATAGCAAGGGGATAAGCTCCCATGAATTACCAAGTCCTACCGGTTTCAGGGAAAGGGTGCAGCTGGGGGCTCTGCTCCTGGCTACGTAGGGTAGTGGGGCTGAGAGCCTGCCTTCCAGCGCTGGGCCGGGGAATGTAGCTGTCAGGCAGCAGCTGCAGTGGTGGGTTGTCCGGTGGCAAACGGCAGCTGAACCGCGGCTTCTCCCCCGCACTGATGCTCTGCTGCACGGGAGAAGTGAAGCCTCACCCCTTTCCCCCAGAAATCACAGAGGGAGCAGCTCTGTCTGGAATGCCCAGCTGGGCAGCCTAAGTTATATACAAATTTACTGGGGTGGGGGCAGATGTTGTTGCCACCCCCCCAAAACCTTTTTAGGGGGATGTGTCCCATACACTCCCCACAATAATTACACTCATATAATTAATACTTTGAATTAATTCTTTAAAATGTGTGGCTTATTATTATTATTATTTTATTATTAATAATAATTAATAATACTCAATGAAACATTTATATATGTGCCTGATGCTCAGGAATCATTAATTAGGGGCAGGTTCCTGCCCCAAGGGGCTTACCATCTAGAATATTTTCTGCAATCTTTTCTTCAGAAATATTAGCAATCCTGGGAATTTCAACGGAAGAAGACAAATGCAGTGGGAGGGGTGGGGGTGGAAGCTAGACCAAACAAGCGATGAGGATGGACAGTGAAGTGCACTGGCAGAACTTTAAGCCGGCTATCTATTTCTTTCCACAGAGAAACAGGAGAGTCTGTTACCGAAGCAGGCAGATAACCTGTGACTCTTAATCCAGAGGAAGACGCAGAGAAGTTGTGTTTATTGGTGAGTAACCAGGGGCGGTGGGCCCCCTAGGGAAGCAGGGGCAATGCCCCGTAACTTAACCCTCCCCCCTCCCCCCCCACTAAACAGTTCTCCTTTTCTGAATTTTCCCTAATGAGATTATGGAGGAAGTCTGACTAATAATGCACGGTGAGAAATACCTTGCTCTGTGGCAGCCAGTCTCTCTCAGTGGGTTTGCTGTCTCGTTTCAGAGGGAAGATGATCTAAGGCTTTGCGGATGTCTGACAGCCAGGTTAACCTCAAGAAGGCTAGGTGTGAGCAACTGAAAGTGGTTCGCCATGGCTTACTGCAGCGGTATGAACACCATCCCTTTATTTCCTGCCTGGCTGGGTTCTACAGCTGCAGGTGGAAGAGATACCAGCGGAAACGTGTTGAGGCGGGAAGATACTGCTGCGGGGTGGTAAGTTCTTCTTACCATGTTTTCCTCAGCAATTGGGCCCAAGGTTTCCCCACAGTCACGTTGACAAGCCAAAACTGGCACTGGTTTGGGCCTACCGCAGCTTAGTGGGCCCCAACAGGATTGGAGAGGGACATGGCAGGGCAGAATTGGGTCCTTAGAGATTGTTCCATTGCAGTGGAGTAAAAAGAGTCCAAAGTCAGTAGGGCACAGCCCTACCTCCCTCTCCCTTTGCAACATGCCCAACTTAAATGCCATTGCATGCCCAACTTAAATGCCATCAATCTTTCTCTGTCTCACAGGGCCAGCCAGAGGTGTTTTGCTGCCCTGGGCCGAAGACCATGGGCACAGGCATATATATATATATATGCCTGTGCCCATGGTCTTCGAAGCAGCAGTGTAATGTGTTCCCGGTGACTTGTCCCCAAAAGGAGGTGAACCACCGCATTCTGCAGCAATCTATCTATCGATCTATCATCTACCTTGTGCGTGTGTCATATATATATATATATATATATATATATATATATAAAGAGAGAGAGAAAGAGACACACACACACATTAGATTGCTGCAGAATGCGGTGGCTCACCTCCTTTTGGGGACAAGTCACCAGGAGCACGTTACACCGGTGCTCCGAACTCTGCACTGGCTCCCTATTGCTTTCCAGGCACAATTCAATGTGCTGGTTTGCTGGTTTTGACCTTTAAAGCCCTAAATGGCCCTGGGCCCCACATATCTGAAAGATCACCTGTCCTTCCATGTCCCATTTATTGAAAAAGGCATTTGGTGGGCAGGGATAGGGGGTTGGGGTGGAGCTTGGTGGATGGTTTTGGGGTAGAGATGAGAGAGGCAGGTGGGTGGGGAGGTGGTTTTGGGTGGGTTTTTTAAAAAGAGTTTTTAATATTAGTTTAAATTGTTTTTTATGGACTGCAAGCTGCCCTGAGCGTCAGGGAAGAGCAGCATATAGACTTAAATAAATAAATAAATATTGTCTGCCACCAATTGGTGGACAAGGCCTAACCGCCTTGTTTTGCATTTCCAGTGGGAGTGTGTGTGTTCTTTCTACTTTTCGTTGGAGCATTCTGCCTCTCCTTCATCCTTCTATACATGTGGGGGCAATCAAGTAATGATTACAATAACTTTGACTGGTAAGTGCTGAGTCTCTTCCTTTCCCTCTTTCTGATATCCTGGGAAATCCTTGGCAAGGGGTAGTGAGGAGGAGCTGCAGGGTCTAGTGTGTAAAATAACCGGGATTCCCAAGCCCTTGTCTAAAGTCTAAGCTAGAGCTGAAACTGGCACCTTATTTGGTAGCCACAGGCAAAATCAGCATTTTTGAGTTTGCATTTTGTTTCAGCTCTAAACAGGGAAGAGGACTGGTAAAATCCTCCAAATTTTCCTCCAAGCATGGAAGAAATGCCCTTTCTGAGTTGCAGCTGGGGGGGAGGGCATAGCTCAAGTGGTAAGAGCAGATGCTTTGCATGTATAAGTTCCCAGGTTCTAATCCCTAGCAGCATGCCTAGTGGAGGCATCCACTGGGGGCCTGGAGGGTCCCAGGCAGTATACCCAGATGATCCCTGCCAGAGAGCCTGGAAGAGCTGGATTGGGACCCAAATTTAAAACCCTTGCTGCTGTGTCAGGCTGTGACAATACTGGGCTAAGATGGACCATTGGTCTGACTCAGTTAGGCAGTTTAGTTTAAAAAAACCAAGCACAGAGAGGTTAGGGGATCTGAGGAAAATCACACAAGAAGTCTGCAGCAGAACAGAGATTTCAACCCAGATTTTTCTTATCCTAGTCCTTAGTTACAGGCAGGGCTGGATTTGAGCAGCTCAACTAGGTATGTGCCTAGGGCCAAAGCCCTAGGCCCGGCCCTATTATTTTATCTTCTTCTGGGGGCCCCATAGAGGCCCCCGTTTTCACCAGGGATAGGGTGCAGAGCCACCAGTCCCTCCTAGCAGGGACCCAAACATGACCATCTCTAGACCCTGCAGAGGGTGCCCCTGAGGGGGTGAGGCCAAGGGGGACTGGGCGGGGCCACTAGGACCCTCACGTTTTACCTTCACCCTGGATCCTGTTGCAAATTGTAAGGCTGGCGCTGCTTCAGGCCCAAAGTCAAAATGATCTTCATGCTGGGCTGTGACTACAACTCCCAGAAGCCCCCTGCACAGTGGCTTGGTCAGGTTCAGCCCCTGATTGGCTGAGTTCCTAGGAGAGGAATTGATGGGGCACATGGTTGGAACTAAGCTGCTGTCAGAGGGGATCAGCTTTGCCCATCTAGCAAGCACTGAGTACAGGATCCAATCAGAGCAGAGGGATTATTCAGTAACCAATCAGAGCAGAGGGATTGCATGTTCACAGCCTTGGCATTGAGAAATAGCTGGACAATTATGCAAAACTTTACGCTCTGCTATAGTCCTAAAGGGATTATGCAAATAGACCCGTCCCCCAGAGCCTATTGGTATTTAAAGATCTCCAAGTGGGATATGGGGAAAGCTGTACGGTTATTATTGGCTGTTTATCTTTTCCAACCCCTGAAAATTGGTGCATTTTGCAGGGTGGTGAAGAAATTGGTTCTTTTCAGGAGTGAATTCTAAAGTCATGAAACAGTCCCCTTTATGGCGATGTTGTTTATTGGAATAGTGCCTATGTGTCTCGGTCACAAATGAAAGCCCCCAATGTGCTAGGTGCTGTACAAAGACAGAATAAAAAGGATCCCTACCGCAACCTGCAAGCAGAAAACAAGAGACAACAGGTGGTTACAGACAGACAAAGGGAACACATTGAAACAGCGAGAGACTGGTGTTACTAGAAAGAACGCCACCCACTTTTCGGGGCAGCAAAAACGCAGCGGGGTTGTCATGTCCCTATGTCTTTAAGAACACAAGAAGTGCCATACGGGGTCAGAGCAATGGGCTGTTGAGCTCAGCATCGTCTCCGAAACTGGCCAATCTTGGAGAGGTACCCAACAGGCCCTAATGGAGTGATCCATTCCCTCAGGGCCAGCCTTGGAATTTGTGGGGCTGAGGGCAAAGATAAAAAATGTGGGGTAGACCCAAGAGGTGGTCATGTCTGGGATGCTGCTGGGAGGGAGTGGGGCCCCACACCTTGCCCCAGTGAAAATTGGAGCCACTATGGGGCCCCCAGAAACAGAGAAAAGAGTTGGTCCGGGGTGATCACCCCAGGTCACCCTGTGGTAAACTCGGCCCCGAGCTACTCGACTAGTAGCCATTAATGGACCTATCATCCAAGAACGTATCCAATCCTTGTTTAAACCCAGCTTTGCTACTGGCCTTGACCACATCCTCTGGCAACAAGTCCCACAAGTTAATTGTACATTGATTGAAAAAGTACTTTCTTAGGTTTGTTTTAAATCTGCTGCCAGTTAGTTTCATGGAGTGTCCAGGGCTAGACTTAGGGCGCTTTTGGACGAGACAAATTTGCGCATGGTTGGTAAAAAAATGTGCGTGTTTTCATGCTCGTTTAAACACCTAAACCGTTTTAAATGCGCATTTGCCATGATCGTGTAAAAGCCCAAACCGTTTTGAATGTGTTTTTAAAATAATGTGCATTTTTTAAAACCGGTTTTGGCACCCCCCGATCATCAAAGAGGCTCAAAATCGGTTTTTTAAAATGCGCATTATTTAAAAAACACATTCAAAACGGTTTTGACTTTTACACGATCATGGCAAACGCGCATTCAAAACGGTTTAGGTGTTTAAACGAGCATGAAAACACACACATTTTTTTACCAACCATGCGCAAATTTGTCTCGTCTAAAAGCGCCCGTAGGGGCAGGCAACACAGGCACCTCCCTAGGGTGGCAGATATTTTTTTAGGAGGGGAGCAGATTTTTTTGGGGGTTAGGGGCTTCTGTTCTCAGCCCACACCCGCCTGATCATAGTGCCCTCTCCCATCACCACAACCGCACTGCCTCACTCGTGCTGCCTGCGACCTGGAGGGGAGGGAACCCCTATCCATCCCCACCTGGAGAAGCCCCATTCTGCCCTCACGCCCCCCACAAACACGCTCTGCAGTGGTTCGGAGCACGGAGGAAGAGACTGTGCTTGTGTGCTCTGCACCGACACTGTCTCCCTCCCTGCCTCCGACTCCTATCCCCCTTTTCAGTCATCTCTTCTGCAAGCTGATGAGCCCTTAACCTATCAAGCCACACCTCGTACGGAAGCCGTTTCGTATCCTCCACCATTTTTGTTGCTCTTTTCCGCACCTTTCCAGTTCTAGTTTGCTACCCAATTACTCCTCATTGATCACCCGAAAATCTTGTGGGTGGACAACAAGGAGGGAATCCTGTTGTGTCGCAGTGGCTAGTGGCCTGGTGCAGGGGAGGGGAGGGCTTACCGAAAGCGGAGCCTGAAAGCAGCCATGGCGAGTCCCTCGAGAGCAGCATCGGGAGCGGAGGTCCTTGCTGGTGGGAGAAACCAACGTGGCTTATAAAAGTGAAATCCCAGCTTTCAAGTAGCACCCAGCATTCACCTCTAACTTTAGCGGCGTGTAGGGTCACAACTGCTCTGAACTGGGGGGTTGTGGTGGGGAATCATTTGGAACAATGTTCTTTTTTTTTAATGCTCTTGGCTCCCAGAAACATTTTGTCCGATCCGTAGGTCACAGGTTGTAGTCCCTGAGTGTAAGTACTTGCAGGCCATACCGGGTCAGACCAATGGCCCGTTGAGCTCCGCATCGGTCTCCGAAACTGGTCAATCTTGGAGAGGTACCCAACAGGTCGTAATGGAGTGATCCATTCCCTCAGGGTCAGCCTTAGAATTTGTGGGGCTGAGGGCAAAGATAAAAAATGTGGGGTCCCCACAGGGCCCTAGAGGTGGTCATGTCCCTATCCCAACTAACCTCCTGACTGAACCCATCCTTCCAGCAACCCTGGAAGTTTCCTCCACCAGTCCTTTTATCACTCTCTTGGTGAATAACCCCGTCAAAGTGCATGCAAGCAGCTTTTAAACAATAGCCACATTAAGGGGGAGGAGGTTAAGGCTCACACCCAACTTGACCAACCCAAAGCTGGCCCATCTCTTCTCAGAGGTTTGGGGGCATCCCTTCCAATTCTCCAGTTCTTCCTTGGTCTGTTTCCGGGGCGCTGGCAGGATTTACTTCAGAGGGGTGGAAGTGCCCACGTCCCTATCCGAGTGTCATGATGTCATGGTGCTTGAAAAGGGGTGCAGCCATGTTGGAAAGGGGCATGCATGGCCTCCCCTTCCTGTCACGGCTATGCCTTCTGCTCGAAGGGCTTGGAAGCAGTGGGAGCGGAGGGAATGTGTACAATCACAGCCCATTGCCCTGCCTCCCAGCACCAGTGCTCCTTCCTGTGGCTAGTGCCTTCATTTATACCACTTCCCTCTGCCATTAAGTCTCGTCTTCAGTCAGCATGGGATGCAACAGCATCTTTAGTGCTGGCCGCAGAAAAGAAGCTAATCCTGCAATGACTTACCAGCAGCCTGACACTCTGCACAAATAATATCAGGACCTGGAAACTTTTCCAAGCACTGTTCTTGCACCAACAATGAGAAAGAAATCACATCACTACCATGAAATTGAGTGTGTGTGTCACTTCTATTGCATTCTGGTCAATTCCATTCTTCTCTTCTGGTAGGAGAGGCACAGCTGCACTTTTTCATATAAAGGAGACATGGAGGGGATGGGAGGTTTCTTTTTCAAACCAGTCTTTAATTATTTAAGTGTAAATATGAGTTTCTGTTGAAATTGTAGGTACAACTTTTGGGTTTTTGGCCAATTGATTCGCTGGTCTATTGTACTCTTGTTCGTAACTACCATCTTTTTCACGTACATCGCGCTGTTACTGGTAAGTAACATCATGGCAGAGGGGACTCAAGACCATAGTTAAGCACACAGCAGGATTTTCAGTTGTCTCTCTGGAACCCATGCGAGATATTGAGAAACTGAAAATTCCATGTTCAAAATTTGTTGGAAGCTTGAATTTTCTATATAAGTTTTCAGGGGACAGTCATGGGCATGTATTTGTAACACATTTGTTTTAAGAAGTCATGCTTCAGAAATGTTTGATACTGATGATCTGACCCTATTTGGTTTCCCTCCTTAGTGGTGTGTGGGTGCATACACTCCAGTTTTATTCTGGTAGTAGATTCCAATCTAATGACCTGACAATTCAAATACTCAGTTTAACTCTGGCTAGAAGTTCATGGGGCAAGAGCAGTCTATACAATATTTCCACCTGTTGCTTGTGTGAGCTGAATTTTTTCATAAGAATCTTGAAACCATAAGTTCTCAAGTTGTGGATGTGGACCTCGAGTAGGATCACCCTCTGTAGAAGGGGGCATGATCCATTTTGAGATCCTTTGCATATTTTTCTTGATACCTATGGTCACAGAATTAGATTTAAGCCTCGGGGCACTTTTAGATGTGTTGCTCTGCTCACGGATTTCAATAATTTGCTGTTAGAAAAGTTGTGCAGATGCGCCGCCGCCATTGAAAACCGTGGCTCACACATTGTTTTGAAACCGCATTGGTAAAACCCTGATATTGAGATTTTACCAATGCGGTTTCAAAACAATGCATGAGCCGTGGTTTTCAATGGTGACAGCACTTATAAATGCCGTCCACGTGACTTTGCTAACAGCGGATTATTTAAATCTGCAAGCAGAGCGGCATGTCTAAAAACGGGCTTGAAATAGGCCCCCCCACGGGCAATAAATGTGGGAACCACTCGGTGCTTAATTTGTTAAAAAGGAGATGTGGGGTCTCAATGCAGCCGCTGTTTAAGGACGGCGTCGGCTACAATTTAAAGGCAAAAGGGATTTACAAATACCTTTTACCAAAAAGGTATAGGGCAGTCCAACCCTAATAGTCTGTCTAATCCTTGGCCAATGGTGGGACCAAACCAGACTGATATTACTTTATAGAAGTAGAGTCTTTCCAATGGCCCATGCCCCTTTTTGCTGCAGAATCGTGCCATTCCAGCAGTCTCGGTGCTTACCTGGTGTCTGGCGGCTGTGGGGGATTGGATGAGGGTGAGCCAACTGAAGCTGAATCCTGATAAGACGGAGGTGATGCTGGTGGGGAAGGCGGTGGGGTTAGCATCCCAAATCATTGCTGGGGTTCACCCCCCACTGGTTCCCCAAGTTCGTAGTCTGGGAGTGCTCTTCGATTCCCAGCTCCATCTGGATGTCCAGGTGGAGGCTGTGGTGAGGAGCGTTTTTCGCCAGTTACATCTGGTTCAGCGGCTTCGGCCGTTTGTTTCAGACTTCGACCTGGCCACTATCATCCATGCGTCCATCACCTCAGGAGTGGACTACTGTAACATGCTCTACGTGGAGCTACCATTGGTGACAATTTGGAGGCTGCAGCTGGTGCAGAATGCGGCGGCCCGTCTCCTTATGGGGACAGGTCACTGGGAGCACATCACACCAGTGCTCAGTGCTCTGCACTGGCTGCCTATAGTCTTCCGAGCCCGATTCAAGGTGTTGGTGCGGCTTACTGATAAAGCCCTAAACGGCCAGGGCCCCATCTATCTGCAGGACCACCTCACTCCCCGGGCTCTGGATCGACCCTTGTGGTTGGCCGAGGATGCCCTTCTTGAAGTCCCGTGGGTATCCTGGGGGCGACTATGGAGAGGGCATTCTCAGTGGCCGCACCGAGGCTGTGGAACTCCCTCCCGGCGGAGACCCGGGTGACCCTGGGCCTCTCCTCTTTTCGATGTCAATGTAAGACCTGGCTGTTCTGTCAGGCTTTTGGTGATGGAGACGGGTGAGAGATGGGGAGGACTAGGTTAGGGTAGGAATGGTTTTAGGTTTTTTTTATGCCTCCTGCAAATGATTTGTTTTATTATTTTGTTTTGTTTTATTAGAAATTATTTGTTTTATTACCTGAATCTCGACAAGATGGAGGTGATGTTGGTGGGTCGGGTGGTGGAGGTGATGGCCCCCCTCGTGGAAGGTGTTCGCCCCCTGCTGGCCCCGCAGGTGCAGAGCTTGGGGGTCCTATTGGACCCTGGCCTCTGCTTGGATCATCAGGTGGTGGCGGTGGCAAAGGGAGCCTTTCGCCAATTACATCTTGGGCGGGGGATCCAGCCCTATGTCTCAAGCTCTGACCTGGCCACCCTCATCCATGCAGTCATCACCTCAAGGCTAGATTACTGCAACGCGCTCTACGTGGGGCTGCCCTTGGTGATGACTCAGAAGCTGCAGCTGGTGCAGAATGCGGTGGCCCGTCTCCTGATGGGGACGGGCCGTAGGGGGCACATGACACCGGTGTTCCGGGCTCTGCAACTGGTGGCCATAGCGTTCCGGGCCCGATTCAAGGTGCTGGTTTTGTCCTTTAAAGCCCTACACGGTCTGGGCCGCTCCTATCTGAGTGACCGCCTCACTCCCTGGGTCCTGGAGTGACCTCTGCGATCTCCTGAGGGCGCCTTCTTGGGGTTCCCCCGGTGAACCGGGGGGCCACGATGGAGAGGACGTTCTTGGTGGCCGCACCATGTCTGTGGAATTCCCTCCCAGAGGAAGCTCGCCTGGCTCCCAGCCTGTAAGACCTGGTCGTTTGTCCGGGGTTTGGGGGGAGGGGGGGGAATGAGGGTGGGTGTTCGTCAGTGGGTTTTACCTCCTTTATTGTTTTAATAATGAACTGATTGTTTTAGTCACCCTTTTTGTATTGTTTTTAATGTATGGTTTTAATACGTTGTGAGCTGCTCCGAGCTGCCGTAGGGCTGGAGGGAGGGGGTATAAGTTTTAAAATATTTTTAAAAATAAATATTTATTTTTCTATTGTATTTATAATTTGTTTCCGATGTTTTATTGTGGTTCCATCATTTGCTAGCTGCCCTGAGCTGCTTTAGCAGGAGGGGCGTGGAAATAAATAAATAAATAAATAAATACATTCTCTTTGATGGGGTAGTGTTGCTTCCTGCGTCTGTTGTACGGAGCAGTGCATGCTGGGAAAGCCAGCAAACCCCGAAGTGTCTCTCTCTGCTGCTACATAAATAGGATTAGCCTGAGAAGGAAAGTGAGAGCACAGAAAGCAATAAAGAAAGGGAAAAAATTGTTTCCCCCCTCCCCGCCCCCGCTGTCTAGGAACACATCATTATGTTCCGTGAAGGGAAAAAAGGCAGCTGCTGCTGTTGGCTTATCATTGCTGAGCAAAGCGATTCCTACCCTGACGGCCACTGATAAGCACAGGGCGGCTTCGGCATAGGACGAAACTCGTGCAGCCCATTATTATCCCTTCCAAATCCAGATCTTTCCAAGGCTCGTGAAGCCAGAGCCTGTTTCCAAAGTGATTCTCTCCTCCCCTGCGGGTGGGATTCAGCAGAGGCACCCGCCCGCTAGAGATTGCTGAGAGCGCTAACCCACCGACAGCTGTCTGCTTAGTAGGTGACGGCTCCATCGGGCCAGCCAGGAACTGCAAGGATTTATGAATCAACTAGCCTTGCCGCTGGCGTTACCACTTCCCCCCAGCTTTTCAGCCGGATGCGACGGGATCAAGTTGGTAGGGACTGCCACATCCCGTTCTGATGTAGCCCTGCCCCTTACGGAGAGTTGTGATGTCACAATGCTCCATGAGGGTGGGGCCATGTCAGAAAGGAGGTGGGGCAAAGGCGCTGTCACACCCCTTTTCTGACATAACCCTGCCTATTTGTGGAACATCTTGACTCTCCATAGTGGCGGGGCCAATGGAAAAGGAAGCAGGAACGTCCTTATGGCCGCCTTTGGAAACCCCAATTTCTCTGGGCTAGTGGGCCCCCGCCCAGAGACACTGGGGGCAAAACCAGGAGTCTCTGAATGAAACCTGCAGAGGCTACAACCCTTCTTGTGTCCTTCCCAACAGTCCCTATTCAGGAGGGGAAGTCCTCTTTGGGTGCTGAATCTCACTGTCCCTCTTTCAGGGAAGAGACAAAGAGACCAGTATACCTCAGGCACTGCTTTCCTGCTTGCCTCCCAGGAAGAACCCTTGAGAGGACAACAGGGGAGATGATGGAATGACAAGAATTGCATCCGCCCCTTCCCCCACTGGGGGCAGGGGGTGCGAGGCCCTTTGCCGCGCCCACCTAGAGAGGGGGCAGGATGGCAAGGGTTAAACATTTTCCCGCCGTCAGAGGCCGATGCGGCTCTCTGAGGCGGGAAAGCGGGCAGAACGCAGTCGCAGGGGGGCAGCCTGGGTTGCTAGGCCACCAGGCTGCGCCTCCGATTGGAGAGGAATAGGCCCATGGGGCGGGGACCACGGGCAGAGAAGACGCCGCTTGGGCAGCATTCCAGCCCAAGAGCGGTGACGAACGGCACCCACCCCACCCTCCCCTTGCACCGTGGGAATCACCGGCCGCCAATTCGGGGCCAGGAAGGAATTTTTGCGGTTAACCCAATCAGGCCTGAACAAAGGTTTCCCGTTTTTCACCTTCCTTGCAGTGCAGGCCATTTGGCTAATCGTTACCCCTTAGTTCCTAGGGGGGGTGTTGTGCTCGTCCATCATTGTCGCACTCTTGCAGGGGTCCAGTACTGTAAGTTAGAGTAGTTAGAGGGGTCATAATTAAGAGTCATCTCTTTAAGAGATTGGGAGGCCCACCTGCCAGAAAGCAGGGGAAGGCAAGCGGCTGGGCAGCCTCCCTGGGAGGGGTGTTGTGCGACGGCGGTAGGGACAAGTATGGTCCCGTCGGCAGGCATCATTCTCCTTACTCGCATTTAAAGAGACCCTCTCACGGACGGTGGCGCCGCTTGACGTGTGATCGTCGTTGGGGTGGCAATCGAGGGTACATCGAAGCCACGCCTGGTTCAGGTTTCGAGTACTGTTTGTTAAGGTTAAGTTAAGTACTGGACCCGCATCGCACTAGGCGATTTACCCCCACCTGAATTTGAATGTGATTTGTTAAATAAAGAGTGCGGCCGTTTGAAACCCAGCAATTTGTCCTGTCTCCTTCGGTGCGTCGACAAAGAAACGAAGGCCATTTTTACATGGACCGTGGTGGGGTGGGTGGTTGGTTCTGTGTGTGCGCCGCTGCGGGGGCGATGGTGGGGGGAAGAGGCATCAGACGGGCGCACCTCCATCTCTGCCCACGGACATAGCAACCCGGCTTTTCCCCGGTAGCTCCGTGGGTGGAGGAGGGTGGGTCGCGGGAGCCCATGCCCACCCACTGCCACTTTTACACGGGCGCTCCTCCATGCGTCCACCGGGTGGACATGCAGGGCAGTGTCTTGTGTGAAAACAACTTAAGTGGAATGAGAAGGAGGACGTGCTTCTTCCCCTCTTTACGCATGTGGAATGTTGGGAGAGATTTGTGTGTGTGAGTGGGTGGAGCTTATTTTATTGGCTAAAGGGGCATGACTTGTTCCTCTTTGCCCAATGGGAATGTTGGGAGGTATGTACTTGCAATGCAAAAATGTGCTATGGCTCTTCAGACCCAAGACTAGGAAGCAGCTCCTGGCCTTCAAGGTGACTTGCAAAGGTGGGGAGGTTCCTTATGTTCTCCATCATGCCTGTAGCAAGAGTTCTAAGATATTACACATGGCAGGATGTGTGCCAATACCTGCTGCTCTGCCCACCGTAGCCTTGAGAACTGCCTGGCAGAGCGCTCCCAGCCCTGGTAAGGAAGAGACGGAGGATATTGCAGATAGGGGGTCATTATTCACTGCCAGCAGAATGGGTCTCTACAAGGCCAGGGCTGCTGCTGCTGACAGGCTCTTTCGTAACCCTGGTTTGGGAGAGACCAGCGCTGCTGCCTGCCAGAGATCAATGCTTACAAAGGTGTCCAGGTTTGATCTAAAGACTTCAAGTGCAGGGACACTGTGCCCAGGGGTAGTTAATTCTCCTGTGTGTCCTGCTCTGACACATATCTTCACAGGATATAACAACAACCTGTTATAAATCCAGTGCCAGGGCCTAAACTTATTTTTTACTCATTCTATAAAGCTTCCTGGGGTGGTAGTTGACTCCATATCCTTGTGTGTGTGTGTGTGTGTCTGCTCCTGTAGTACTGTGCACCACTGGCAAATTAGTACCCTCGGTGGTAAGAGTGCGTTTCTCATTTCAAATTTGATTTTGCTGACCCTTCCAGCTTCCAGAGGAAAAGCTGCAAGATTGTTTTTATGCTCGGTTGTACTCCATTATTAATGATTATTTATTGCAAACAATGCACCTGCTGCTGAGCAGTCATGATGATTAGAGGCAGGTCCCTGCCCCGAATGGCTTACAATCTAAGATGGACAAAGGAGAGGAGACATAGGGAGAGATAGGGATACATTCAGGAAGCTGAGAAGCTGCAGGAGTAGGTGCTTAGCTTAGTTGAAGGGGAGGAGGGGGATCCTGGAGGATACGATGTTGACTTATCGTAAGGTGTATCAGTATAGTATAAGGAGAAGTAGGAGAGAGTAATCTAGGAACTAGGGAAAGCCTGACTGTAGCAGAGGCTTTTTAGGAGGGATTTGAAGGTTGTGCAAAGGGGAAACAGAGTGTGTGTGTGTTCAGGAAGGAGCTCCAGTTGTAGGGAGTAGGGGCAAAGCTGATTTAAGAAGACGATGACTCTGGGGGAGTGAGGGTGGTGGCAGAGGAGGAGCGGAGTTCCCGGGTGGAAATGTAGCAGGAAATGAGGGGGGAGAAAGATAGGGTAAATGCAGACGTGACAGTAGACCGCTTAGGACCACTGTGGCTCGCCTAGGCCCGCGGGCCACTGTCACATGTGGTTTAGGGCTGCCCGATGTTGACCCAGGGTATCCCAGGTCATGTTGGTGGCTAGCCCAAGTTCTCACCTCAGCAAACAGCTGAAATATCAGCCTGGGCTGGGGCCCACCCGACTGGGGCAAAGCAGTCCACAGTGGGTTATAACATTCTTCTTGGCCCACCATGACCCAGCCTGGATCGGGTCCACTACGGCAGCCAGGGAAAAGGGACTGCCAAGCCCCTTTCTGATGTAGCCCTGCCCCTTATGGAGAGTTGTGATGTCACAATGCTCCATGAGGGCGGGGTCATGTCAGAAACTGACTGTTACGATGGGGTGGGTGGGACGCTAGGAGCTGTGTGGGGACAGGACTGGTCCCCGGCGCATTTGTTACGGTTACTGCCTGGACCGGGGCCACCCAGGTGGCAGGCTGGCTCTCCTGACTGCACTCACATGTGGCCTGTGGCCTGAGCCATCCCCAGCCGTGTTAGCGGTGTTTTTCTGATCCAGAGCAGATTGTGTTGGCGGCGTGTCTCCGTCAAGTGTGGTTTTACCCGTAGAGATGAACAAGGCCATAAAGAGCCTTGGAGGGGAAGACAAGCAGTTTGTGCTGGATTCGCAGGGGGAGAAGGGAGCATAGGAGGGGTTACTGATGAGTTTCCCGGTGCCACTGCTGTGCTGTTCGATTATTCCCCATCAGCGTGTGAGCTGGATGGTTCAGTAAAGAGACAGTCCACCGACCCAGTTCCCTTGCAACGTTCTGAGCTGATGGCTGGTTACATCCAGGCGCTAACCACACTGACGCCTCTTGTTCTATCGGCACAATCCTACAGCAACTGGCAGCTTTTCGCATCCTCAGTTTTGTTTGGAAGTGCTCTGCTGCCTTCCCCGCCTCAAATAACGGCCCGCTGGCCTGCCCCAGCTTGCTTATTTGGAACCACTGAAGCAAGGGGTCTTCTCCCCTCTAGCGGAGCAAAGCACCCCACAACAAAGTGCTTATTGTTCTTTGCAAAGGGCCTCTCCGTGTGCCAACTGCAGCATAACGGGGTTGGACAGTCAACTTCAATTAGTTCAACAGACAGCCTTTCCCAGAATGGTTTGCTTAGTCCAAGAGCTGGGAGTTTGGATTGAGCTGGCAGTCACAGAATAATCCACACGGAGACGAGAAATGGCCTCGCTCCGTCATAGAACACAACACGTGTATACCGTTCAGCACCTTTGTTCTGTCAAAGTACTTTGGAGGAACAAGTCATGCCAATAAAGGGGGCTCTTTGTCAGCACTTAGGCCACTTTCAGACATGTCCCCCCTGTGCATATTTGGAATGCGGGGGTGTGTGTGGGGGCGGGATGCGCAGCCTGAATATGCACGCGGATTGGCCGGTCTGAAAGGTTCCCCTGCGTGGTTTTGCCAGCAGAGACACGCGGGATGCAGAGCAAGAAATCGAGTTGGGGAGGGGGGGGGG
>QEPC01006909.1:537678-554405 GCA_003113815.1 Sphenodon punctatus | reverse complement strand
CTCCCAATCCATCTCACTCTTAGATGCATGGCATTGGTTTCCTATCAGTGACCTCCCAATCCAAGTGAAGACGCAGAATGTATCTTCAAGTGGATTATCTGTGATCTGTGTTACCTTCTAATTTAATAACACAGTGCATGCAGCTTCTCTGCCTAGATAGTCCAAGAGCCGATGCCAAAATAATTAGGGTCATAACTTAGTTTGGCTATTTAAACATCTTACAAAAGTCGTGGCATCTCCAAAAGTGTCAGCCTTATGAGTGACTGTCAGGACGTTTAGGGAGTGGCAGCCCCTGTACATCCCCATTAATAATTACCTGATAAGGAACATGAATGAAACAAGCTATCTGTGTTGCTGAATAGTGTGCCTAATTCCAAACTGTCCATGCCCAGCCTGACCAACTATGTTGGATCTTAGCCCCTATCTGACCCCAGGGGTAATGGGGATAAATAATTACACCATGAGGTACATGACTGAAACTGGTACCAGTTGGTAGAAATCACTTTCATGTATAATAAAATATCGAGTCAGACTATTTTACACAGGCCTAACCCCAAATCAGAGCATCTAATATGGTCAGTGCCATAACAATTTCCACATTACAGAATTACATAATGCACAGCTGGCATTCAAATCTTGGCTACAGAGCAGGTGTTTTTGAAAATAAATGCATATTCTGCTTCACGCCTCGTTGTTTCTTGTATTCTTTTAGGCAGAAGTTATTTAGGTGGGCAATTAAAAACTTTGAAATGAAGATCAAAAGATTTGCAAATATGCTGAAGGATGACCGGATGCTGACATGTATAAATGATGTAGATTTCATTGCCAAAGAGGGGTGCTACCATGGTATGTGTCAGACTGCATACCAGAAAAAAGCAGAAGCAACTTCTCCAAAAGGTATGGAGCATTTTCCCCGGCATTTCACGAGAGAGGCACATAAAGCAGCATCAAAGGCCATATGTACTTTCGTTGAGTAGTCCATAATCAAGGGGTATTTTCAGGAGTGACGCTACCATGCTTAGCCACACTTTACCACACTTAGTCCCACCCCGGAGTCACAACCATCATTACTTCTGTTCAGCGGCCACCAAATGTTCACCATGCTTTGTCCCGAACTGTGGTAGCAGTTATCACCGGTTGTGATCTCGGAAAATCGTGGGGAACAGCCGGTGGTAAGCGCTACCACAGTTCGGGGCAAAGTGTGGTAAGACACACAGTCATCTCTGTTCTGTGTACTGACCTACCCCAGGGCGGGGTGGCAGTGGTTAGGTTACCCCGGATTTGGTCTAAGCATGGTAATGTCACTTCGGAAAATACCCATAAATGGAGGAGCAGATCCGATTAAGGACATACACAAGCAGTACATGGCTGTGTTGTCCGAGATCTACAAATGTAGTTTCAAAGACATATCAAGTGCACATACTGTTCAGCATCTTGAGAACAAGCTAAAGCAACATTTCAGAGATCAATTGAAAAAGGATGCAGGTAACCAAAGAAGAGGAAACAGTATCTTCAAGAGCAGCAGGAAACTTGAAGCAGTTGTATGGGAAGTGTTGGACTGTTGGATGAAGAGTACCGCAATCACACTTTGTAATACAGCATTTGCTCTTTGTCATGAAATTCTGAAAGTTTCCAAGATACCTTTACCATCAAACTTAACAGTAAAAGATGTGACCCAGATCCAAGAGGAGCACACACAAAAGAAATGCTAAGAGGGTGTCATCAATTACCGAAGATGTATATGTTGTAACAAATGGACACGTGAAGCCAGCCAAACATCTCCAACTTGGTATTGCAATGAAAAGTATCACCATCAGCAGAAAGGTCCTTGATAGTCTTAATTCTCTCAGACACCGTGTGTCATTCATAGACTCTTCCTGTATGATTCCACTTGCCAGAACCATTAACAGTGAGCGCTCTTCTCTTTCGAGTGTGTTGAGGAAGTAGAGACTGAACTAACATTTGCATCACTTGATGAGCAGTGGGACTCCTCAGAAGGAATGAAATTATCACCAGAGTTAGTAACGTGAGTCGCCTGGATTAATTATGATGCATACGTTGAAACTATTGATGGCAAAGGGACTCTCTATGGCACAGTTGGCATCTGCTTTCAGAATGTTGCAGGGGAGATCTTGGAGGAGGAAATTGTTGAGACTTCACCATAACCCTCATTAGGAACAAGAAAGAGAAAACCGTTCACTGTTACTGGTTACTAGTTTTGGTAAGTGGAATCATACAGGAAGAGACTACGAATGACAAGGAGTCCATTTATACTATTTGATAATGACAGAAGATCTGTTATTCTGGTCAACGATGATGATTACATTGTGCATGACATTGTGGTGGATGATGTCACTGGCATTTTAGAGGGAACTCTAATGTGGGCAACTTGGAATTCCACGTTTTTGGTGGATTGACTTCCCCAACAGAAAACAATGTATCTCCCGCAGATCTATCAACCAATCTCCAACATTGCTACAGGGTGTAGCTGAGATATAAATGTCAACTCTGCATTACATATTTCTGTGCAGTGGATATTGTTATGGCTCTGACCATATTAGATGGTCTGATTTGGGGTTTGTCTTTTGTAAAATAGTCAGAGTGGATATTTTATTATACAGGAAGGTGATCTCTACCAATTGGTACCAATTTCAGTCATGTACCATATGGTGTAGTTATTGAAACTCATTACCCCTGGAGTCAGATAGGGGTTACTTGTTTCATCGATGTACCTTATCAGGTAATAAATAGGGGTGGACAGGGGCCTGCCACCCCCTGAGGTCCCTCAGCGAAATCATTTGGAGATTTGGAGTGAGGTGGCATCAATATGCAGATGACATCCAGCTGTATCTTTCCTTTTCATCTGACCCAGGCCCTGCAGTCTCGGTGCTTGCTTATCCAGTGCCTGGCTGCCGTCGGGGACTGGATGCGGGTGAGCCGATTGAAGTTTAATCCAGACAAGACTGAGGTGATGACGGTTGGCCGATCTTGTGAGCTGGGGGATGTGGGAACCCCTGTAAATGATGGGGTTCAGCCTCCCTTGGTCACTCAAGTTCGCAGCCTTGGGGTGCTTTTGGATCCAGTGCTGCGCCTAGATTGTCAGGTTGCGGCGGTGGCCAGGAGCGCTTTTTACCAACTTCACCTGGTGAGAAGGCTGCAGCCATTTTTATCAGATTCAAATCTGGCCACCATCAGATTTGGCCGGATGTGGTCTTCATAACCTTGAGGCTAGACTACTGTAATGCACTCTACATGGGGCCGTCCTTGAAGACTGTTTGGAAGCTGCAGTTGGTGCAGGACGCGGCAGCCCGCCTTCTATTGCAGACGGGTCATCGGGAACACATTACACTGGTGCTCTGGGGTCTGCACTGGCTGCCAGTAGCTTTCCGGACACAATTCAGGGGTCTGGTTTGAACCTATAAAGCTCTAAACTCCAGTGGTTTTGTATGTGTCTTAACTGAAATTGATTGTGTATGCTTGTTTTAATTGTATTTATTTTTTAATATAGATTTTATATTGTCAGCCATGGGCAAGAAGGGGCAGGGTATCAAATTATAATAAATAAAATAAGCGACCTGGACCCAGGTATCTGAAAGACCACCTCTTCCCATGTGTCCCGGCACAGCCTCTGAGGTCAGCTGAGGATACCCTCTTGCGAGTGCTGACTGTCCATGAAGTTGCTACAATGAGGGCGCGCAAGGGGATGTTCTTGATTGCTGCCGCACAATTATGGAACTCCCTCCCTTTTGGGGGGGTCCGCCTACGCCTGTTCGTATTCCAGACTCCAGAGGAGATTGACCAGGCATTTGTTAGGCAGGAACAGGGTTCGGTGGGATTTGGTAGACGGGTTTGGGGAAGGATTGGTGGGTGGCAGGTGAGGGTAAAAGGTTGGGTGAGTGGGGAAAATGGGATTTTAATGTATTTTAATGTATTTCACGTTTTGATTTTTAATGTTGTGAGCCACCCTGCGTCTCTGGGGAAGGGCAGGATAAATAAATAAATAAATGCCCCGGCAGTCGCTACTCACTTGTAAGACAGGCAGTTTTGGAGATGCCACGACTTTTGTCAGATGTTTAATTATCCAGCCCTTCTGTACCGTATGACCTAATGATCTTGGCATGCGGGCTCTTGGACTAAGAGACCTGCAGCCAGACCTCAGCTTGACAGCCCTCAACTGGTCCCACTGGGCTGAGTTTCACCTCTTGCAACGTGCCAGGATGTCATAGTCCCCTGTGCATGGAGCCACATCAGAAAGAGTGGGAGAATGTTGTAGCCCCTCCCCTTTCCAACATGGATTGCCCCCGCCCCATGAGCGTTAAGATGCTTCACAAGGCATGGCCACACAGTTGCACATTAAGCACAAGCTTGGAACAGGTCGTCTTCATTCAACCCTGGCCCAGGTTTGGCACAACACAGTTGGGCTTGGAACCAAATGATTGACCCAAGCAGGACCCTATCGCTTCCCCATTTTTCTCCACCCACCCTCCCTCTGGCCCTGGCACAGCCCCATCATATTCACCTTTGTACAGGAGTGAATTCTTCTGGCGCCGGCATTGAAAAGAATAGACCAAGCCCCCTCCTGGTGAAAAGAGCAGGGATCGGGGGCATGGGGCGTAGATGTCCAGGGCCCCATCGATGGCCATTAGAGCAGGGAGTCAAGACATGGGTGCAGGAGCAGGAAAGCAAGGTTGGGCATGAGATCAGGACACAGGGTACAGTGCAGGCTGAAGTCAGAGTAGAGACAGACAGTGTCCAGATGTTCCATGCAGTTTAATATGCTGTCAGGCAGCCAATAAGGAATCTGGGGGCGTGGCCTATCAGGTGAGCTGGAGCAGAGCAGCCTGACTGTATGGTCTGATGAGAGTGCAGTGGTGACACTGTCCTGTCTCCCACATTCTCCCTCAGGCCCAGGTAGTGAGTTTAGCCTTTCCAGACTTCTTGGTCCTTTCACAGGCGCCAAAGCTTGGCCCCATGATGAGTGTTACCCAGAGGAAAAGGGGTTTCATCCTAAAATGACTCACCCTGTTCCTGTAAGGACTCAGTGGCTTACCCCAACACACCACACCCCTGGATGAGCAAGATCTGTATAACGAGAGCCCGACTGTAACCATTAGTCCAGGAGCATATTCCATCCCGTGGGCTACTTAGGGAAGGGAACATATGGGTGTATTTACTGTGTTGGGTACTGTCTGTAGATTACTTCCTCGGTGGGTGTTTCTCCAAAAATGGCGTCCTTCACCTTGTGTGATGTCATCAAGATGGCGGCTGCACCAAACTGAATAAACCGTTATATCTCAAAAGTTCTTGGCCAATTTTAATTTTCTAAACATTTGAAAGACACCATAATTATCTAAAATAAATGTTCTATCCATTTTTCCTGGATATTACACTTATCTCGTAATAACCATGAGAAAAAGAAATTCCTAATTTTTAATGCAAAAGTAAACGCACAAAAGTTACACATTCAGCATCAATAAACAAAATATCGATGTCCATTAGCCTGTACAAGATATAATGTGTTGTACTTCAAGGTAGATCACCATCATTGTCACTGTCTGTTGCTGTTAACTTGGTATTATCACACCTGTCCTCCTCTCCCTGACATGCACACAGTTCCATGCAGGGCAAAGCGTGAGCACGGCATTTGCAAAGCGATGCATATTGTCCTTTCAGCACCCGATTAGCTCCAGAATGGCTTCTGGAACACAAGGGAGAGTGCACGTCACAGGCACAAGCTGTTGCCTTTTGAGCTCCCACCCAAAGTCAGTTGCAGGTGGTAGGTTTGGATGGGGCATGTTTGCACGGTGCCACTCCATTGCCTGATAATGTGCTTGCAGGATAG
This sequence comes from Sphenodon punctatus, assembly GCA_003113815.1. Lineage (NCBI taxonomy): Eukaryota > Metazoa > Chordata > Lepidosauria > Sphenodontia > Sphenodontidae > Sphenodon > Sphenodon punctatus. The sequence continues at coordinate 548,563 of QEPC01006909.1, read as the reverse complement.
AAGGTAGTAGCTAGCGATGCTCTTGTGGGTGGCAAATTCTCAACTTGCATATCCTTTGTGGAAAGCATCCACCATTTCAGCTCTCCAGTTGAACATATCTTTGTGTGTGGGGCATACACTTTGCAGATGAACTGTTCAATTGACTGTAGGGTATTTGTCTGTTAGGGTTTCTGCACTTCCAAGACATGACAAGGCTGAGAGAACATCATAATTTGCGGTCTTAAAGGCCTTCCAGTATGAAACTTTTCCCTGTCTAGATAATGTTCCCATCACATCACACCCCAACAGTGCATGGAAGCCAGGTAGAGCAGCAATAACCCTGGGTACCTAGTGAGTTACATATGCTATTAAGCTGTATTATAAGTTTCCTACTTCCAGAACTTGTAGCAAACATGGTGTCAACTGGGGGAGGAATACTATCGCAAGGCTAGAACAAATGCATCAGTGTTTGAAGAGAATATGTGCAATTTTGTTGCACCTCGGGCAGCAGCATTGAGGAAATGTAGAATCAATTTCGTGTCTGCGTCCTTGTGACTGCTTTGCAGTAAGTCAACATTAATGTCGTGTGATCGTTTTGCTTCATTGTGCCTTGCTACGACTGAATGCTTGCCTGTCGCAGTTGCTTGTTGTAAAGACTTCTGAACCAAGTATGCTGATAGTTCATCTTTAGTTTGAAAATGAGACAGCAATGCCTTCATGGACACATTTGTGATGTTTGTTGTGTCAGATATTCTATACTGAATAGATCTTGTTGTACCTAGTCATTTCTCCTAAGTGAAAAACTTCAGTGAGTTTGGGATGTATGTGTTGAACACAAGGTGGGAATATTTAGCATGAAGTCATTTGTTGAATTCTACAGGAAGGTCAAGGCATGTTTCTACGTGCCCTTTTTATCAGGGGATTGGACCCCAGCCATACTATCAACAACTGCAACAGCGAATACTGTAGGTGAATGAATGAATGATGCCTGAGTTACTTTCGGTTCCATGTCTAGCAATGCTTTGGTTCCTGATGGCTACTACTTCCATGCATTCCTCCAAGATCTTCATTAGCTTATTTTTATCAGAACAGTAGCAATGTGCCATCCATAGCAAACATAGATTGTGGAACAACAGAGAGCTTGTATGTACTTAATAACTCTTTCAGATTCAGTTCTGTATGAGATTTAGATACGATTAGGAGTCGTGAAGACCAATGCAAAAAACTAATTCAGCTTCTCTGCAATGTCCTAATTCTCCCTGAGCTCCCCATTTACTCCCTTGTCATCTAACGGCCCAACTGATTCCCTAGCAGGCTTCTTGCTTCTGATGTATTTGAAAAAGTTTTTGTTGCTTGTTTTTGCCTCTTTAGCAAGCCTCCCTTCAAAATCTCTCTTGGCCTGCCTTATTAACACTTTACATTTACGTTGCCAGTGTTTATGCTCTTTCATATTATTTTGTAATGGACATTGATATTTTGTTTATTGATGCTGAATGTGCAACTTTTGTGTGTTTACTTTTGCATTAAAAAATTAGGAATTTCTTTTTGTCGCAGTTATTACAAGATAACTGTAATATTTAGGAAAAATGGATAGAACATTTATTTTTGATAATTATGTTGTCTTTCAAATGGAGTTTAGAAAATTAAAATCGGCCAAGAACTTTGAGATATAACAATTTATTCATTTTGGTGCAGCCGCCATCTTGATGATGTTACAAAGGGTGGTGAACGACACCATTTTGGGAGAAACATCCGCTGAGGTAGTAATCTACAGACACTAATCTACAGACACTAAGCACACCTGTATGTTCCCTTCCAGAAGTAGCCTGCGGGCTTTGTTTTTTTCAAGTATGCTCCTGGACTACATAGCTGAATTCACCAAACAGTGGTTAGCTACATTAGGGGATGACTAACTGTCTGCCAACATGTCTACTCTTAGGTTCTAGCGATGTGCTTGCTAGCAGAAAATCAGCAATTGTATCTGCATTGGACCCACAAGGTAAGCTACTTGAATCATGTTAATAACTCTGATTCCTCAGTCTGTGACAGATAAAGTCAATTATGTTGCAGCCCTCTGCCCAAAGTGTCAAACACACTGGGTACTTTTACACACATGGTAAAGTTCCGGATTTTTCATTCTTCTGGGTTTACAAGCCCACAAGTAAGTTCCAGATTCATTTTTCACACACACACTGCCCTGAGGCAGCCTAAAGTAGCCGCAGCTGTAGATGTGACAGGCTGCCATGGAAACCAAGTAAACACAGCTGCCTGGAGCAAAGCAGTTTACCAGGAGAACTTTTTGCAAACAAATGTTCTGGGAGAAGTTCTACGCAGAAGTTCAAAGATCTGGATATTTTAAAGATCTGGGTGAGTGATTTAGACACACAGAACGTTCAGGATGTAACAGCAAACATGCAGGAGAAATGTGTGTGTAAAAACACCCACTGTTGCTGAAAAAGACCCAGAGTTGGTTACAACATACAAATTAAATCTAGTATAATGTACTCCCCCCCTCCATACCATCTCCCTAAAGCCCTATCCCCATGCACCAAATGCCTGGCCAAATAGGAAAGTCTTATATTGCCTCTGGTAGATGCTCTGGCTTTGGTGAACCTCCAGGGGAAGGGAGTTCCAGAGCTGTGGGGCAGCCACCGAGAAAGCCTCATTGCGGGCCTTGTCTGTACGCACTTTGCGCCATGTTGGAATTAGCAGGAGGCTGTTCTTGGCTGACTTTAATGATTACGATGGGACATAGAGGACGAGGAGGCGGTCTTTCAGATCCATTGGGCCCAAACCATTTAGACTACTGCCACATAGCTAGGGGCAGTATAGGTAGGAACAGGACAATTGTGAAGCCGGTCTCTCTCTCCTTGGTCTCCCTAGATTGGGACTTTATTTGTACTGACCTTCTCCATAGCTGGCATCATGGTCATAACGAAGCTGTGGGGACAACAATGGAAGACAGTCCAACTGTCCTTTCAGGTAAGAGGACATGGAAGCACCGTGTTAAAAGGAAATACATTTAAGAAAGCTTAACAGTCACTTTCTCTGGAAGTAGGTAGAATAGCCTCTCTCCCAGATTCTTGGCTCTAGAAAATGGAACAAGTAAATCTGGTTAGGAAGAATGTTACCTCATTTAAAAAGAAAATAAAAGAAAACCTGCGCTGAACTGTTGTACCTGCCGTGGGTCAGCAGCAGGGCCTAGGGCAAGGGTGGGGAATCGTTTCCCGAGTCCCAGGGGTCACTTTGAAAATGAGTGCAAGCTGTGAGGACCAGAGCTGAGGGTTGAGATCGTGGCTCTGTGCCATGGATCTCTCTCTCCCCTAGCCTTGTGTGCTTGCCCCCATCTCTGCTCCCTTGCCCTCAGCTCAGTCTTTCCATGGTTGGAGGCAGGAACAGGATTCAGGGGCCAGATCCAGGAACTGGAAAGGGGCCACATAAAAACTAGCCACAAGCCACATTTGGCCCCTGGGCCTCAGGTTCCCCACTGCTAATTTAGGGTTACCACCCCTTTGGGTTTGATCTGGGGTCTAGGTTCTGGATGCATCCTGTGCTTCTCTGGACCATCCTTCCTACTTCTTCCTCTTCCCCACCCGCTGCAGAGCCTTGGGATCTCACGATGCTTGGAAGGGGGCCTGACCTTGCCTCACCCCTTCCTCATATGACCACACCCCCTGCAGAATGTCATGACATCATAATGCTCCAAAGGGGATGTGTCCATGTCAGAAAGGTGCGGGACAATCCCTTGTCCCACCCCCTTTCTGTTATGGCCCCCGCCCCTTTTCTGACATGGTCCCACGCTTTTCAGGACACCGCTTCTGAGAAGTTGGCAAATGGGATCGGCTGTCGAGTTTAGAATGGACCAATAGGATGACTGAGGCCACTCACACAAGTGGAGCCGAAAACATGGCAGGGGGAATCGCATGAAGCTCCGCTCGTGTGGACGGGGTTTTGTACTAGCCCATTTCTGCCATGATTTTGCTCACAGGTTGTAAGGCACAAAATCCAGCCCTGTGATCCGTGAGTGAAATCATGGCAGAAATGGGCTAATGACATTTAAAACCCCCCGCACACGAGCCGAGCGTCACATGATTCCCCCTGCCGTGATTTCGGCTCACGGAAGTCCCCACCCACCGCATCTCATATGAAAGCACTCTTAGTCACCTCGCCTCCATCTTCTGCCAAGCCCAGAACTTGTGGTGGAGCCAGGGCACTCAAATCGAGATAGCTCCATAGCACAACTGGATGGTCTTGCCACACATGATGCATATTTTAAAAAATCCATCTGGATGGGGTTGGGCGGATCAAAAAAGTGCTCATGTCCTGGAAAATCTGGACACTAGGGTAACCCTAGAACTCCCCCCCCCCGTGCTGGGACTGCTAGCTCACCCAAGAATCCACATGCTGCTGATGCTGCTGTTCCTGTTCGGAAGTCATAAGATCTTGACGTCCGGGCAAGTCAAGATCCAGGGGGGGTGGGTGAAAGTGGCAGCGTAGGCAGCATGTGGAAAATACAGGGCAAAAACACGTAAATAAAGGACAACAGATGAACCCTTCAAAAAAACAGGACGGTCCTGTATAAAGCAGGCTCAATGACCAGCCTAGGTGGGCTTTGGGTTGGTGGTGGGATTAGGGGCTTCATAGAAGTGGCTGTGCTGGCAGGAGCTGTGGCAGAGGCCCCCCCAAAAAATATGCTGACCCTAGCATGAGCTATAGGGGTGTCAATCTGCACCAGGGCTCCTCACACTGTGTGGGGAGGAGCAGAGGAGAGAAGGGGAGCTGTCTCTCGACCCCCCCTCTTTAGTGGATACGTCTTGTGGCAGGACCCTAGTTCAGTAGGGGAGCAGCTCTGCCTCCCCCACACCCCTGTCCCCTAGAGTCCTGGTTCAGCGCGCCACCCGTACACCTCCTGCCGGGACCGGCACTTGTAGTGGGGAGGGGATGCTAGCTTGTGCAGGGCCTCACCCTGGCTCCCGCTCCTCTCATCACCTGCTCCCCTGCCCAGCCACTGGGGCCTCAGAACCTCAGGAACAGCTACTGGGACTGGAACCAGGGGCAGAGCTATAATCGGGGCAGTTGCACCTGGTCTCACAAGCTGGGGTGGGAGTGGGGCACAAGACATGTGAAATGCACGTGTATCTCATGCGGGGCCGGAGTGAGGGCAGGACGAGGGGGAGCCATCTCCCCGTTTGCACCAGGACCTGCTCCCGTGACTGGAACTTTCCCCAGGGCCCTTCTTCCCAAGGGGCCCCAGGGATCTGGGCCTGTTTTTGAGAAGCCATGCCGGTACCCCCCTCAGCCAGACTGGTTGAACCTACTTGGAGACAAGGAAAAATTCCTAGGACAGAAGAAAGACAAAGAGCTTCCCGTAGATGTTCCATGAGCCGCAGCAGGTGTTCAAACAGGCGGGAAGATGGTGGGCTGGGCTCCTCTGTTTGCGAGGCGGTACAAGGGATAGAGAAATGCTGTGCAAAGTGGGAGTTTTGGGTTTTTTTGTTTGTTTTGTTTCTGTGGCTCATCCTTTCATGGGGCTGTTTTGCTTCCCCCGCCAGATCACAGCCCCCTTTCTCCACATCGTCGCTCTCACAGTCATGGTCTTTCTGTCTTGGCCAGTGGGTCTGCACACCATGCGAATGAGCAAGAAAGGTACCGTAGAGCTTGTGATACCCTGCCGCTTTGTAGTGTGTGGGGGCCTCCTGCAGCTTGGGCACACGGGGATCTGTCGCGGCTTCTCTCGCGTGTGCCAGGGCGCAAAATCCTGCCCTGACATGCGCGCGAGAAGCCGTGGCAGGTCCCCGTTCACACCGCCTCTTTTCCCGTCGGCCGGCTCCTCCGGGCTGCCACGCCTTCCCTCGCCCCTCCCGCTGCCGCCACCGCCGCCGCAGGTGAGAATGCAGCCTAAGTCAGCGGGGGATCGGGCCTTTGCTGTGGCGGGCCCCTCGGTGTGGAACTCATTCCCTCTGGAGGTTCATCTCAGTTCCTCCCTCCTCACCTTTAAAAAGCACCTGAAAATGTATTTATTTTCTAGGTCCTTTTGGAATCCACCGCTGGTTTCCCCTCAGCGTATTTTGTCCTCTTTCTTTACCGTCCCCTTTTAAATTGTTTTCAATGGACGATGGGTGAAAACAGACAAGACGCTAACCACCCTTTAACCACCCTTGCTTGTCATTTATACATGTTGCAGGGCTGTATTGGTGCCCTAAGCAGCCCTGAAACATGCATAAATGACCACCAAGGGTGGTTAAAGGGTGGTTAGCATCATGCCTGTTTTCACCCTATGTTGTTTTATATTGGTTTTATTTATGTTATGATCAGGTACCACTCCGAGCACCATTTGGCAGGGGCCAGTATAAAAAATAAAATAATAATAATTATTATTATTATTTATGAGCACCAGTAGCCATTAACAGCTGATCAACACCGATCAGAGACTTGGCACTGCCCCCTTCGAACATGCTCCGTCCCCTGAAAACAGCAGGACACATGAATCACGTCAGGAAGAGAGAGGGGTTCAGATAAGAGAGGTTATATTGCATTTGAACTTGATTTATTAATCCAATAAAGGAATCCATTGGGGGCGGGGGCTCTATTTTTCTCCCCTTTTCTTTCCCAAGGAGGGCGCACGGTCCTTGAAACTCATTCGTTTTTCAGAGCTGCTAAGGCAGTGACCTCTCCTAGACAGCTCTTCTGCTCTGGGCTTCCAAAAACGAGAAGTGGTATCGTGTGTGTGGGCACAGTCCAACAAACCGATACTTTGCAGTAAGCTTTAAATCGTTTTTAATTTCTGATTCGTTCACACATACGGAGCACCCCACAGCTGTTATTCAGGACCGCTATGTACTCCTGACAAATGAGGAGTACATATTCCCCTTCTCTTTTTTAAAGTAACTGTAATGTGAACGCATGTATGCTGAAGTAACCATATCACTTCCCATCACTCTGTTGTTCCATAACCATTAGGGGGTGACTGAGGAGTAACCACTTTGGTTTAGAGCTGCAGTGTGAATGCTACTGAAGTGGACTAGTTACTTCAAAGAAACCGCATGTTCCAACGAACAGAGGTAAACTGAAGTGACTACTTTAATTAAATCAAAGTAACTACTCCACTTTGACAGTGTTCAGTTGAACAGTGTAAACTGAAATAACTAATCTGATTTAATTAAGTCAGAGTAACTCTTCTACTTCAGTAATGTTCAGATGGACCGTGTAAACCAAAATAACTACTTGGATTTTAATTAAATTGAAGTAACTACTCCTCTTTGGTAATGTTCAGACAAACAGTGTAAACTGAAGTAGTACTGTGTATGAGTTTCCCTGCCCTAACTGATATGCAATGATACCCGAACTGGGGTTGCCATCCTCACACTGATCAATGTTCATGCAAACGGTTACTTCAAAATGCAAAAACGATGGAAGTATGTACCCCTGCCTTTTTCAGGAATAAATACTTCTCTTCCTACTCCCAAATAACTTGGTTTTGTGCTCTGCTTGTGTGAATGCTTAAGGAGCAAAATAGAAGTAAGGCCCAACCCCATTGAATGAACTTTTCATCAGAATGTGACCTAAATTGCCATTGCTACTTCAGTTTACCGCTGTTTGTCAGGAAATGGACTGTATCTGAGCTGGACCATCCCGCAACGACCATGGCCTGGAATCCCGCTGCTGATTCCGGGCCGTGGTAGGTGGCCAGACGATACGATCCCCTTGGTCACGGAGGAGAATTGCATTCACCACGCGGTTGGGGCTGGTCCCGCCGGGACCTCTGATCGCGTGGTGAATGTGATTCCCCCCCGTGATTCATGGGGGTGAACATCTGAGGGGGCATCAGACATTACGGTCCCTTGCTCACCATGTGGGTATTCAGTGTGGTTGAGCGTGGGATCGTAACGTCTGAAAATACCCTTAGAGTTAGCACTCGGTTTGGGTTGCAGTGACTATCCTTGGCATTAGCTCCAAAAATTATGGAATGAGAAGAAGGGGAGAATAACTTAATGGACAGAAGGAGAGGTTCATTCATTGCTCCTCCCTAGCCATTCTGTGCACTTGATTCAGCAAGTGGTGGTTTGCAGTACCAAAAAGGGTAAAAGTGAGGATTTTCCTGCTGTAAAAAGTTTTTTTTACATATTAATGAATATGTCCCACTGAGGAAGGGGCTCATGCTCTGAAACACGTTTGGGATTGTTTTATTGTTATTGTCTTTGGGATTGTTTCACTGTGATTGTCTTGTTGGCTTTATGTTAATCTTTGTGATTACTGAGTTATTATAGTTATTGTACTTTTATAATTAGTTAGAATTTGAGAATTGATTTGCTACAAGAGCCAGTTCTTGATTATCATTTATTATTGAGGAATCAATTATTTGAAATCAACTCTCACTTGTGGGCATGGAGTTAATGTTAGTTGTATATACATATGCATTTTTAATACTGTCTTAAATAGTTTGTTCCTCTGTTTTTTTGGTAGTTTGGTTTGCGTTTTAGCCTGTGGCTGAACAGAGGGACATTTGCTGCTGGAGATCCATACCCCGTTGGGGTGTTTTGTGTGTGTAGGCTAGATGACCTCATTTCTCTCTTGAATGTCCCCGAGTCCGTAATAGTCACGGCCTCCCCTCTGTAAAACAGAGGAATAATTACATCTTTGAACTGCTGCAAGTCTGGCACCGGTGGCAGTTCCCCCTCAATGTGATGAGCATTACGGTCATAACTGGGCCTTTGTCTCCCAAACCCTTCATGCCTGAAGGATTTAGCAGAAGCCCCAGCATTCTAACTGGTGCTGCCCAGAAATTTGGCTAACCTTTTATTCCTGGAGTATGTAGTCACCAGTATTGCTACTGCTTGTTACGACCCCTTACGGCATTCGATCTGGGCACGCTCTGAGAGGATCCTGGTAGATCCCTGTACAAGTAGAGGGCAGAACAGACGAGAGAGAAGCGCTTGATTCTCATTTAGTCTATTAGGCGTTCTTTTAAGGAACGCCTTATGTGGAGGCCGTGTCTGTCTGTGCTCCTGTTATGTGGGACCCTATATCATCTCTTCAAGTACATCAGCCAGCCAGATGTGTAATACCTTGTTTTAAAGGTCTTGCCAAAACAGGACCAGAATGCCCACCCGCATGTTTGTGTGTGGAAGGGTTCCAGAGATATGAGGGTGTGCATTCGTTACTGATACAGCCGTTACTGGTCCCTGGTCCCTGCCTGGCCATGTCACAAGGGGCGTGATGTCACGATGCCTTAGTGCTATGTGCCAGGGAGACCAGTAGGAAGGGGGCCAGAGGGCACTGGGAGCTGGGTGGGGTGGGGTGGGGGGAATAGACAAGCCAGAGATGAGGGAGGATGGAATAGGCCTGCGGAGGCCAAATAAATGACACAGCTTAAAGAATGCCTATGCGTTGCATGCATGGGCTCCTCAGGCATGCATCTTTCCACACTTGTTCCTCTGATGGAGGTGTTTTGAAGCCATTTTGGCAATTCTTCAATTTTTAAGGGAACAGGAAATGCCATATTGGGTCAGACCATGAAATGCTCCATCCAGCCCAGTATCCTGTCTCCAACAGTGGCCATTTTTAGTGCTCCAGAGTAGTACACAACAGGTCAAACCCAGAGCGATCCGTTCCCTGCTATTTTACTCCCAGCTCCTGACAATCAGAGGCTGCATCCCCCAAATTCACTTCAAAAACCATTTATGGATCCAATCTCTAAGAATGTAGCCAGTCCTTTTTCTGACCCAGTTATGTTACAAACGTTTCTGGCAATGGGTTCCACAAGTGAACGATATGTTGAGAGAAAAACTGACTCCCTTTTATTTGTTTCAGCCTACTGCCAGTTAATTTCGGTGTCCTCTAGTTCTAATATTTGGAGAGGGTAAAGAACAGCACCCTATTTAACTTTTCCTCATCACTCCTGATTCTGTAAACTTCTGTCTCCTCTCCCTTCTCCGTCATTTCCTTCTCCAAGCCGAAGCACCCCAGCCTCTCTTTGTACAGAAGACATTCCATTATTTTCATTACATTTGTTGACCTTCTCTGCACCTTTTCCAGTTTTAGTCTGTCCTTTTGGAGATAAAGTGACCAGAGGCTACACACAGTATTTGAGGTGCAGGCAAACCGTGCATTTATCTAGCAGTGTTACATTGTTCTCCATTTTATTTTCTATCTTTATTTAAGCCATGTTGTGTCCCGCTGTCAGCTGGAGCAGTCTCAGGACCATGCGAATGTCTATTAGGGGTCCTTACAGGCTTGGAGGGTTAGAGATTAGCTGTCCTGCAGGGCAGGGCACTCCCCCCACCCCCTGGCCAAACACTGGAGCAGGCCATGATGACAGGTGGGTGCAGAGATGGTGTTAGGCGTAGGCAGCTGTGTAGGGTCCCATGGATGAAGGGGCCCTGTGGCTGTTTTTGAGGAAACTATTAAAAAAAAGAAAAGAAACACACATACTACTATGTCATGCCTCCCCCACATTCAGTGTTGGGGAAGCTGGAGGCTCATTCTCCCTTTCTGATTGCAGAGAGCTTAAATGTGAACAGCTCTCCCCTTTCTAAGTCCCTTCACTGAGGGTATTTTCAGACGTTACGAGATCACGCTCAACCACAGTCAATACCCTGTGGTGGGGAATGGCCTCGTAATGTCTGTTGGGGAACTGGAAGTCCCCCGCCCCCAGATGTTAACCATGGTCAGTCGTGGCGGGGAATCACATTTACCACGCGGTCGGCGGGACCGGCGGGGCCGGCGCCGATCGCGTGGTGAATGTCATTCCCCGCCGCGATGAAGGGGCCCGTCTCGTCTGGACGGAAACCACGGCCCAGAATCCCCGGCGGGATTCCGGGCCGTGGTCAATTTGGGCGGGCGCTACGGCTGCATTGGCTGTGGCGCCCGCCCGTCTCCCCAGAGGGCAGGCAGCGGGGGAGCGTGG
>QEPC01006909.1:525897-537442 GCA_003113815.1 Sphenodon punctatus | reverse complement strand
GAAGAGTGATTCCGGGACGGGGCGAATGCTGCCCCGTCTCGTCTGAAATCACCCTGAGTCTCCCACACTGCCATTGTGGCTCAGCTCTGGAGAAGGAAGAGGAGGGGACAGGGTTTGTCACTTGACCAATCACAGGTGAATTTATCCCCTCCCATTCAGCCTGGAACAGAAGGAGAGAGCAAGAGCGAGCAGGGCTAAAGTCAAATTTCAGCACCAGCAGCTCGGGCTGAGCTGGCTGTGTGTAGCAGCAAGTCTATCCACCGATAACACGTAAGGAGTCCATTATAAAACTTTTACCTAGGGCAAAACCTTAGCGCTGTGGCTCGGTGGGTGCAGGAAAGAAGAGGGGTATGGGTCTTAATGTGATGGGTTTAGGTATCTGGGATGCCAAGAACCATGTGGTTTAACTGACTGTGAGATAAATCAAGCCACAAGGCAGAGCTAATGTGATCACCAGATGGATTAACTCCAGCCTTTCTCCTCTGAATCCTTTCAGTTATGCAGCTGATAATTATCGGTCCGTACCTGTTTACCATTTTCGTTCTTTACTTGATCCCTCTGGGGATGTACTCTCCTTGCATCCGAGAAGAAGGGACTCTAGGACCCAAGCCAGCCCTCATTGGACACAGAGGAGAGCCAATGGTAGGTTTCAGAATGATTATATGAAACTTTTCTCACTGCCCTAGGAATGTGTATGGTGGCTGCTTCTTGGATGCTGAACATTTGAAAAGACATGCAACGAACTGTCTTGGAAGATGTTTGGGTTCTGGACAGCAAAAAGGGGTCTGTGGGAATTCAGTTGTTCCCAATAATGGAAGTGACTTACTATGATAGAGCTTTGGCGGCAAAGGGTATTTTCAGACATGATGGGGCGGCATTCGCCCCATCACGGAATCACCAAAATGATTCCTCGCCGGATTCCCGCCGTTACGGCCAGCAGACGTGCCGGTCAATTCCGATGGGGAATTGGGGGGGGGGAGGGGCTGAGTGGCGCAACGTGCGGCCTCACAGCCCCGCCCCCCCACGCTTCCCTGGCTGCCCGTCCCCCCGGGGCCGTGGTCAGGGGACAGACGTAATGCTCCCGCTGATCACGGACAGAAATCTCATTGACCATGTAAACAGCCCTGGTCCGGGCAGGAGGGCCTTTGCGTGGTCAAAGAGTTTCCTGCCCGTGATTCAGGGGGGTGAACATCTGGCGGGAATCATGTTTTGCCCCAACAGACGTTACGAGCGCATGGTCACCATATGGGAATTGACCGTGGTTCACCGTGATCTCGTAACGTCTAAAAATACCCAAAGTGTACGGGAGATTGTGGGGCTGTGGGAGGTGGGTAGCTCATGGAGGGAAAGGTTGTTGTAACAGAAGAACAAAAGAAGTGCCAGACTGGGTCAGACCAAGGGTCCATCCAGCCCAGCATCCTGTCTCCAACAGTGGCTACTTTTGATCGCTTCAGAGCAGTGCACTAGAGGTCAAAATGGAGTGATCTACTCCCTGCTATTTACTCCCACCCCCCAACCAACTTAACTATAATAGCCACTTATAGACCCATCTTCTAAGAACTTATCCAATCCTTGTTTAAAACCATTTATGCTATTGGCCTTAGTAAGATCTTCTGGAAACGCGTTCCACAAGTTAATTGTACGTTGCATGAAAAAAAAATCCTTTTATTTGTTTGAAATTTGCTGCCAGTTAGTTTCATGGCGTGTCCCCTCATTCTAGTATTATTCAAGAGGGTAAATAACCGCTCCCTATTTACTTGTTCCACATCACTCATGATTTTGTTAATTTCTGCCCTATCCCCTCAGCACATTGTGTAGGTTACGGCTGCACCGAATATTACAAAAATGATTCGTGAGTATTCTCGGAGGGTCCGAGTGTTTGGTCCTGTCTGAGGACCCTCCGAGAATACTTGGGCATTCCGAGGGCAGGGGGCGAGGAGGGGGCAAGAGGCCAGTGGGAGCCTGATGGGGAGGGAGTAGGCCAGGGAAGGGGGGGGGTAGGGGCTTAGCGGGGGGCTAAGGGGTAGAATACTCATCCTCCAGAGGGGGTCCAGTGACGCGTGGCTTCCTCTGGGGCTGGGTAAGTTTAAAAAAAGGGGGGGGGGAGAAATCTGGGCATGCTCAGACCTTTCCAAGATGGTGCCCGCAACCCTGCCAGCACCATCTTGGAAAGGTCTGAGCATGCTCAGAAGGGGCTATTCGACCCTTCTGAGCATGCCCGGCTCCCCCACCCCTTTTAAAAACTTACCCAGCCCTGGAGGAAGCCATGTGTCACCAGACACCCCCCCCCTCTGAAGGGTGAGTACTCTACCCCATAGCCTCTGATAGACACCCACCCCCTTCAGCAGCCCACCCCTTCACCCCCGCTAGGCCCCCTTCGCCCCTTCCCTGGCCCTCGCTGGCCTATTCTCCCCCTGGCCACCAGGGGTCAGGGAAGGGGGAGCAGGGGCCGAACGCCGGCCTCTAGACCCCTTCCCTGCACTCAGCAGAGGATTTTCTGAGTTCCGAAGTTTTCGGGGCCATTCTTTGAAACTTCAGAACGCAGAAAATCGAGTCGAATGCCCCGGTCCTTGGTATTTTCCAAGGAAAACCGAGGACCGAGTTTCAGCACTAGCGTAGGTAGAAGCTGAAGGACAGAGAAACCTTGAAGGTGAGGCTGGACAAAGAGGAGAGACAGAGGAAGCCTAATTCATGTCAATTTAAGGATACATAAATGAAGGCCAATGTTTTTAAAAGTGATGGGTCATCTTGGGTGCCAGAACTTTGGGGTACTCATCCTGATGACTTAAAAAAACCTAATTTTCTACAGAGGATAAAATCCACTGTCTAACTTATAGGCCCCTTGATGATCTCATAGGTTGTGTGCCTAGAATTGCTAGTCACTTTAAAAGATCTTAATTCACAGAATCTTAGAATTGGAAGGGCATCTAGTGTAAGCCCCTGCTGGATTGCAGGATGATTACAGCTATAACATCCCCAAGAGGTGGCTCTTTTTGAAAACCTCCAGCAATGGAGAGCATACAGCCTCTTCGGCACCTTGTTCCATTGCTGGACAGTTCTTACTGTTAGGGATGTACGAACAGAACCGAGTTCGGAAATTCGGTTCGGTTCGAAAGTTCGGTTCGGTCGACCGAACTAGTCGAGTTCGGTTGAATTCCGAACTTCCGAAGCAAGTACGTTCATTCAAAGCCGGGTTTTTTGGCCTTCTGAACTGGTTCGGATTCAACCGAACAGTTCGGTCGAATTCGAGTTCGGTTCGAAAGTTCGGTTTGGTCGACCGAACGATTCGAGTTCAGTCCAAACTCCGAACTTCCGAACCGCGTTCGCCCATCCCTACTTACTGTTAGGACATTTTTCCTGATACTGGGAAGATTCAGGAAGAGATAATGAAATTCAAAAGCTCTTTCTTCCCTTATCTTGAAAGAAGTAGGTCCATGCAGCAGGCAGCCAGGATTCCAAAGTGGAGCTAATCCTCAATGGAAGTCAGTGCATGTCCAGATATTACAAATTTTGGGGTCTCTACTTACTTTGGATGTTCTGCCCCTCTACCAATCGTGATTGAAATCAACCAGGATTTCTTAAGGGGACACACAGGGTAAAAATAAACGTGACTGTGCCGCGGTGGCAACTTGGCCTAGGAAGCTGCTGTAGACACGGTCCGGACTAGGTTGGGCCACGGAACAAACGTTCACACAGCTCAGGCCTGGCAGGGTGTGTGCGGAGAGACGCACAAAAGTGTGGTCAGCTAGTCATGCCCCCGCGCTGCCCCCAGAGCACTGCCCCCAACACACTGCACCCACCATGGCTGTGACCATGGAGGTTTTGGGGTGGGGGCGGTCACAGCCCGGACTAGCCGCCAACACAGTCCGGGGCAATCCTGGGTCAACATCTGGCGGTGCCTGCCCAGATGTGCAGGAGAGGTCTGGTCCAAAGTGTGGCAAAGCGGGCCACTGTCACGTCCACCATTAAGACCCGGAGAGAGACACACGCTAAATGCACAAGCTTTCGTTCCATAGGAAACCAAACTGCAATCCTTTTAAAGAGTTTAAGAACCTGCCGGGGTCTTCCTCCCCCTCCCATCAGAGTGCTAAGAGGTTTGGTTATTCTGTAGCAGTGAGCCATTAGCAGACAACTCACTAAAGAGGTTCTCCCCTATAGTACAAAGTCGGCTTTAACAGCACAATGGCCACTGAAAACACAATGGCCACTTCTTTGAGAACTGCTGGGGGCTGCCAAGAAATAGAAAGTTTATAAAGTATCACCACTATAAAACATAGTCACATGTCATTTTTAATAGCTGGCACCAGAAAACACTGAGATGTCCTTTCAGAAGGCCATTGAGAATGGCGCGGTTGGTCTTGAGACTGACGTCAGAATTAGGTAAGAGGGATCAGCTATGTCTCAAGGAGCCCAAGTTCCTCTTGATAATATTTGACATTCACAGCTTACAGACACAGACGAGCAACACCCAGTAAGGACTTGGACCTGGGAGACCATGGTTCAAATCCTGTCCCTCTTCACCCCAGATCCTATCTAGTTTATATTGCAGCAGCAATGTATCTGGTGCGGTACAATCAGGACTCCCTGTCCCAAGGGGCTTATCATCTAGGAGAGATAAGGGAGAGGGGAACATAGGGATGGGATACATTCCTGAAGTTGAGAAGTCGCAGGTTAGTTTCAGAGAAGAGGGAGACTCTGAGGGGGAAGTTCTAGAAAGGGGTGTTTTGAGGAGCAAGGAAGTGGCGAGCAGGCAAGATTGGTGTCAGCAGAGGAGGAGCAAAGCTCTTGGGCAGGAATATGGTGGGAAACCAGTGCAGGGAGATAGTTGGCGGGAGCAAGGCCATGAAGGGCCTTGAAGGTGAAGACGAGGAACTTGTGCTAAATGTGTGTACGGTAGGGCTCCATCTACCTCACGAAGCTTGTGCTAATTCAGAAGTGGTCCATGGGAGGATAAAGGTTCCACAGCCCAGATATAAGCCATGCTAGGCTAGCATGAATGCTACAATCAACACCGAGCAGTACTAATCATTCAGCTCTGTGACTAGTGGCTCTTGTTCCGACATTCCCCATCTGGTTACGGCCCTTGCTTATTATTTGAATGGAGCTATCCAGATAATGAACCATTCCCTTTTCTATTTTGAACAGCTCTGATGGGGTCCCTTTCCTTATGCATGACAACACCTTGAAGAGAACAACAAACGTTGATGAGGTCTATCCAGAAGCCAGCAGTGTACATGCCTCCTTTTTTTCCTGGGCTGATCTGAAGGTGCTGAATGCAGGGAAATGGTTCCTGAAGGTAAGACTGGCTCAGGTCTCGAAAAGAGTAGTCTTTTGTAGACTGCCTGGTAGGACGTAAATTAGAGGCTACGCTATGGATATGGAAATCGATGTCGGGGTTAGGGGCAGGCCCTTTCACCAGTCATGTGACTCTGTAGCAGTCATGTGACTCTGTAGTGGAAGAATGGCTGGAATAGAAGTCAGATTGTCACCTGTCAGGACTTGGCCTAGAATCTCTGAAGCCCCTATTTCCCTGCGTTACCTGAGGTGCTGCCACAATTTTTAAAAGGGAGACAGTGGGTGAGAGGCCACATTTGGAAGGGAGCGGGGCAAAAAGATTCCTTCTCCCATTTTTAAGGTGGCCCAGCTCCCTGTGGAGTATCATGCGAGGTGGCCATGTTCTAAAGGGTGCATGGTTCTGTACCAAAGGGGTGGGACAGTTCCTTTGCTCCACCCGCTAGTCAGGAAAATAGAGAAAAGACGATAAAATGGTGACTAGAGTAAACAGGGAGGTTGTGTATGAGCAACAGGCTCTGCAACTAGGCAGCAGAAGAGCGCACACCTCCAAATCATTTCTTTCTGGCTGATTTCCTTTCAGTGCAGCGCCCGGACTAACCCATTTTCAATCCTGAGCTTTCCCTGCTCTTTAGAAGTTGAGCTGCTGAGATCAGGGCTGCCATCTCTCCTGCAGATGGAGACTCCTGGGTTTTGGTCTCGAGTCTACAGGTTCCATGGGAATCCCCAATTTCTCTGGGTCTGCAGGAGGTGGCTATGCCACGAAAGGGAGCGGGACCTAGGGGATTTCGCACCCCCTTCCTAGCATGGCACTACCCCAGGGAACGCTGTGATGTGACAATACTCTCCAAGGACGGGGTTAGGTCAGGAAGGGGCACCACACACCCCTGTAGAGCTTCGTAACATTACAACATTGCATACGGCATGCCCTTTGCCCTGCCGATGGGGGCCTGCCCCCGCTTTGGATGAGAGCCTGGCAGGAGATGGTAACCCCAACTGGGATTACAACCCAAATTACTGGGCTGAAGAGATAATATGGAGAGACAAACCTCTGTCCTGACCATACCCAGCTCCGCTGGGGGTGGGGGTGGGAGGGTGTAGGCCGTGACCCAGAAACCACTTTGTGAATCGTAGCCAGCAGTGAACTTTTCTGACTCACTGAATGATAATGTTAAGTGATCGCCCCACCCCGTTAGAGATAAATAAGCTCTTGTTTTGTGTGCATCAATCATCTCCTGATTTCCTTTTCCTTGTGTATTTTATTTATTTTTAGGACAAACCATTTTTACAAATGGACACTCTCTCACGCGCAGATCAAATTTTGGCCATGAATCAGTCCATTTTCAAGCTAAGTAATTTCTTGAGACTTGCAAACAGGGAGAATAAACTTGTGATCTTTGATCTCTACCGCCCCCCAGAGAAACATCCTTACAGGAACAAGTGGCTCAATAGAATCTTAGACGTCATTGTCAAGGAATCCCGCATCAACCCTCACCTGGTAGGATGACATTTCTCCCACTCATCCCCACCCCCTTTGTGTTGTGATTGATTGGGAGAAGGAAAGTTTGGGGTCTGGTGTAAATTGGCCTTATTCCACTGATATTACTGGGACCATATCCACAACTGGTGTAAATTGGTCTAACTCCACTGACTTCAATGTGACTTGATTCTCAGATGGTGTAAATTGGCCTTCTTTCATTGACTTCAGTGGGGCTAGATTGATTCCCAGCTGGTATAAACTGGTCCAGTTCCATTGACTTCATTGGGGCCAGATCCACAAGTGGTGTAAACTGGCCAAAAGGCCATTGACTTCATTGGTACCAAATCCACAAGTGGCATAAATTGGCTGGCAAGCCATTAACTTTAGTGGGATCCAATCCTCAACTGGTGTAAAACAGGATCATTCCTCTTGACTTCTCCAAGGTGTTTTACCCAAGGGGAGGCAGGAGGCGGGGCCATGTTAGGAAGGGGTGGGGCAAAGAGGCTCTCCTGCCCCCGTCTGACATAGCTCCACCCGCCATGCGGAGCATCCCATTGTCCCGATGCTCCAAAGGGGCGTGGCCATGCTAGAAGGGAGTGGTGAAGGCAGTCCCCCGCGTGCAGACGGTAGGAGATCAGGGTGGGGAGCTGCTGGTTTGGAATGGAAAATCGCCCCTGCTGCTGCAGTGGTTGTGTACACAGCAGGGGTGGGAAACCTCAGACCCAGGGGCCAAATGTGGCCCGTGGCTGGATTCTGTTTGGCCCCTTTCCAGTTTCTGGATCTGGCTCCCGATTCCAGTTTCTACCCCCAAGCACTGTAAACGGACGCTCCGAGTAAGGGAGCAGAGAGGCGGCCGTGCACCAATCCATGATCTGAATCTTCCTCTTCCGGACCGCACCCCTTAAGCACCCCCAACTTCTCTGCATCCCTCGGAGCTTGTACTTCTTTGCAAAGGGGCCCCTGGGCGAGAAGGTTCCCTACCCCTGCTCTACAGCTTTGACAAGGCTACGGTTTAGATGCTGGGGATTTATTTAGGATTGCTCCATCTTGCTGGGGATGCTTTGGGGCTTAGTTCACAATTGTTTCTAAAGCACTTGGAAGGTTTGGGGTGGGAGGAGGCTGGAGACAGGGCACCATTATGGCCTGTGTGTGTCTGGGACTAGCCAGTGAGGGCGAATCTGAGGGGGTGGGGGTGGTAAAATGCTCAGGTTTGGCCTAGAATCTCCAGGTTCCAGAGGAAGCCCTGAGCTAAGTCAGGGGCGCTGTGGCTAACCTGAAGAACTGGGGTTTCTGGGAGCGGCAGAGAGCGGTCACGTCAGACCATGGAGCCCTTCTACCCCCTTTCCAACATGGCCCTGTGCCTGTAGAGCACCATCAGGCCATGCTGCTCCACCGAGGTCACAAAGGGGGTGTGCTCCACCCTCTTCCCTGCATAGCCTCACCCCCACGGAACAGTGTGACAGCGTGATGTTTCATAAGGGGTTATTAGTATTAATTTATTATATTATTAATTATTATTATTATTAATATTAATAAACTTGTACCTTGCCCTTTTCCAAAAATGGCTCAGGGCAGCTTACAAAAATACATGTAAAATACATCCTGCACCTCCCAATCCCCCACTGACCCATCCCTCCCCATCCCATTCCTCCAACTCTCACTGGGAGGAATTTCCTCCCCCAGCCTCGGCTCCCCCCCCCCAGAGGGGCTACGGCTAAACCGAGGAACTGCCCAACCTGTCGCCACTTCCTCTCCTGTGTCTCACCCGGGGGAGTCTGCCTAAACTATCCCGCACACCCATCCCACCCACTTTCCATGCCGTGTAAGATACGGTACAGAAACTCCAAGAGAAGGCTGTCAGTTGAGACAAGGACTATCATATTATTTATTGTATTTTATTTATTTAAACATATACCCCAGCCTTTCCCAAAGGCTCAGGGTGGCTTACAATAATAAAAACATAATACAATTCAATAACATTTAAAATACAGTAATAACAACCCCCCTACCCTTATCCCCCAACCCCCCTTGAATTGTGCCCGGAAGGCTATAGGCAGCCAGGGCAGAGAATGGAGCACCGGTGTTACGTGCTCCCGGCGACTTAGCCTTGCAAGGAGGCGGGCTGCTGCGTTCTGCACCAGCTGCAGTCTCCGGACAGACTGTTACTAGGGAAAGAGTAAGGAAACTTAGAGCAGAGCCATGATGGCAGCTCCTTCAGGACAGGACAGCTTTGTGACCGTGGCCCAAGAATGGTCAGTGCCCTTTGGCTGCCACCGCAATCCCCTCGTGTAGCAGGTACCTGAGGGGAAAGCAGATGGTACCAATCCTCAATTAATCAGGCTTCGCACTTCTGGGAGAGGACACAGCCAAAGCCCTTCCCACCATCAGGGTCACATCAGATGAGGGTGTGACAGCCCCCTTGTCCCCCTCCCCCGACATGGGCCCAACCCTTTCAGCTTTCCTCCTAGAATAATAGAATCTTAGAGTTGGAAGGGACATGAGAGATCATCTAGCCGAACCCCCTGCTCAGTGCAGGAAATCCACAGCTACAGCACCCCTGACAGACGGCCGTCCAGCCTCTGTTTGAAAACCTCCAGTGAAGGAGAGCCCACCTCCTCACTCAGCAGTGTCTGTTCCACTGTCGAACAGCTCTTACCGCTAGGAAGTTCTTCCTAATCTTTAGCCGAAATCTGCTTTCTTGTAACTTGAGCTCATTGGTTCTAGTCCTGCCCTCAGGAGCAACAGAGAACTAGTCAGCACCCTCTTCTGTGCGATGGCCCTTCAGATAGTTGAAGACGGGCCATCATGTCTCCCCTTAGTCTTCTCTTCTCCCGGCTAAACATATTCTGCTCCTTCAACCTTTCCTCATAGGATTTGGTTTCCAGACCCCTGAACCTCTTCTTTGCTCTCCTCTGAACCTGTTCCAGTTTGTCAATGTCCTTCTTAAAATGTGATGCCCAGAACTGGGACATGGGGAGGAGGGTTGAGGGGAGGTGGCAACCCTAGTGATGAGATTACCTCTTCAATATTACCCATAT
Source organism: Sphenodon punctatus (assembly GCA_003113815.1). NCBI lineage: Eukaryota > Metazoa > Chordata > Lepidosauria > Sphenodontia > Sphenodontidae > Sphenodon > Sphenodon punctatus. The sequence continues at coordinate 527,632 of QEPC01006909.1, read as the reverse complement.
TTCTCCTAATGTAGCAGATATAACTTAAGCTATTTAATTAAACTGATTAAACTATTTACATTGAAGAAAACTATCCAGTACATTTAAAATCCAGCTGCATTGTGCACCTCCTTCGCTTCCTGTAGCAAGGAATTCCATCGATACCCTGCGAACTCTCTATACCTAGCTGAAGGTCCATTTGTGAGCATCAGCGTTCATTGTAAGGAGGGGCAGCTGCTGCCTCAGGCCAACCCTGCATTCCAAGCTGCTTGGAGTGCCCCTGTGTGGCCATCACTTTCCTAGTAACATTCTGGGACCATAGGAAAGTCTGGAGCTGACCAGCCCTGTCCCCGTTTGCTTACTTCCTGTGGTTGTTGCTCGCAGGTCCTGTGGCTTCCCGATGATAAGAGATCCTTTGTTGAGACTGTAGCTCCTGGGTTCCAGCATACATCGCGCCACAAGGCCCCAGTTGAGACGTTCCTCAAATTTAACATTGTGAAACTCAACCTGCCCTATCCAGAAATGTCCAGCGAAGATATCCAGTAGGTGGCAAGGTTCAAATGCAGCCTGGCATTTCACACAGGCATTATGGGAGAGCTGTGGATGTGATATGCTGGCTTATGTCATGTTGTCAGAACAGGTGTCAGAGTTTTAAGGCCTTAAGCAATGAACTTCCAGCACCTCTGTCCACCTTCACCCTCACTCCCACAGGGAGGCAGGCTATGAAGGGGCTCTGAGACTGCTGGCGCGGTCCTCTCTCTCAGGTTTGACTCACCCCCCAGGTCTGCAGTCTAGGGTTTTTGCCGGCCTCCGAATTTTCATGTTGGCAGGATCACATTAATGGGGGTGGAGCAAAAGGACTGTCACGCCCCTTTCTGACATAGGGCACTTTCTGAGGTGACGGGATGCGCACCCTTCGGCGCCGCGGGGGAAGTCCAGGAGTCAAATGACGCGCAGCTTCCGTCACATGGGAAGGGGGGAGGGGGCGGATCTTTGCCGGCAAACATTCACGTCAGGCAGAGTAGTAAAATCCTACTGCTCCCTCCCCCGCTTCCTACGCGGCGGACGCTGCGCGTCATTCACCTTTCGGAGGATCCTACGGGGCCAAAGGGGGCGCAGTCGGTCACGCTGGAAAGCGCCCATAATCGTCTTGCCTCTTCTGGAGCATCATGACCCTGCAGAGGGGGCGTGGAGCTACACTGGAAAAGGAGGAGGAAAAGCCCTATGTTCCCCCTGCCCTTTCTGATGTGGCTGGCACCTGCTGCCCCCATTTCTCCTAGATACCAGGTGCACTGCTGGTGGACCCAGAAAAACTGGGCCTTCCTCAGGAGCCTGGAGACCCTGAGTTACAATCTGAAGTGTCTGGGAAAAACCCAGAAAGGCAACCCTAGCTCTGTAGTCAAACCTGTGCTCTTGGGGCGCCGGAGCAGCGGCCGGCCCTTCTACTCCACTGCCTCAGACCTGGGGTGTTTTTAAACGAGAAGGCTTGGGGATAGGGGAGGGGCTCAGTGGCCACTGAGTGGCACAGCTGCAGAGCACAGGTGGTGTGCATGGAGGGGGGGGGGATTCTAATGGGCGGCTTCCTGGGGGGGTACGGCGGCAGCCCCCAGGCGCTCCCTCTGCCATGGACCATGGGGGAGGGGGAAGTGGGCGAGGCTGACCTTTGACATTGACATGTCCCTGCGGGACTGCAGGGGATCCCCAAAGGCTGTGTCCCCTACCCACAGTGCCCCAGAGCAGAGGACTCCCCCCCCCC